>JAKOGI010000032.1:802500-1057500 GCA_029747015.1 Carnegiea gigantea | reverse complement strand
TTATTTCGACGAAAATTGCAACAAAAAAATGCGAGATTGAACGCTAGGCGGCAATTATTATTCAAGCGTCGGCATATTGAACGGTATGACGTGGTAGCACACCGTAGTCGCTTGCTTGCGAGGGAGGCGCGCCAAGTGAGGTCGATGTTGATGCGTTTAGAACACATAAAATCAATGCATCTTGAACAGCCGGATCATCAACAAAATCCCGTCTCAATTCATAACATGGATACCCTTGGTAATGTTGGCTCTGACCCATCTAGTATCGTTCCCTTCCTGAGGTGCTAATCATTACCATACACTTATTACTTTATTCTCACTATATAAAGATTTATTCCCAACATCAGATGAACGAGGTCATCATGATGGACCTCTCCGATTCAACATTGCTCATTCTGTAAGACCTACGCCTACAGAGCACGTAACTGTCTCATCCACCATAACGGGTAATCTCATGAAACTATCTTACGTTTATGTACCTCAGCCCCACAAAAGTTACATACTGACTTTGCTAATACAATTGTAGAACGGACACGTCCCCGTCTGAGACAGTCATTCTCAAATCGATGGGACTTTGGAATGTGAACGGCTACATGTCTAAATTGCAGAGCTATTATGTGGATTGAGGAAAGGGCTAGAAATAGTACCATTACAAATCCCAGATTCAATTTGTGCTGCCACAATGGCCAAGTTAGTCTGCCCTCACTTCCACCAACACCTCAATTGCTTGAATCGTTATTGTCAAACCGACATTTCCTTGACAATATTAGAGTGTATAACTCCATGTTCTCATTTACTTCCATGGGGGGGAGGATTGATAACAGTGTCAATGATGGTAGAAGCCCATATGTTTTCCGGATAAATGGTAGCAACCACCACAAAATTGGGTCCTTACTCCCTCAATCTGGATTACATCCAGCATTTGCACAGTTGTACATTTATGACACTAGCAATGAAGTGTCAAACCGAGTGACTGCACTTAGGGCATCTGGTCGTTCTGCCAGTAGACTTGACATTGTAGAAGGGTTACAACAAATGTTGGATTCGGTTAATCCCTATGTCGCTGTGTTCAGAAGAGGTAGAGATATGTTACGTGACCATGGCGAGATTCCTGATTTACGAATTCGAATAATCCAGGCCAGAGAAGGCCGACAATATATTAGACCAACTGCAGAAGAAGTTGCGGGACTAATAGTTGGGGATGGAACTGAGCACTTTGGACCACGAGATGTCATACTCCAAACAAGGGATGGAACCTTGCAGAGGATAAATGAGCATCACCCATCCTACATGCCTTTACACTATCCTCTTTTGTTTCCGTACGACACTGATGGCTGGAGTGCAGACATCCCACGAATGGCTAATGCCAGTACCTCGAGGTCAACGGTATCAATGAGGGAATTTTATGCATTTCGCATCCAGGACCGACTAGGTGAATCCATGGTTATTAAGCAAAGTTGTCGATTGGGCCAACAATTCTACGTAGATGTATGGGCTGCCATTGAGCAATATAGGCTAACATGGTTCGAAAACCACCAAGGTCACTTGCGAACAGAATTGTACAGTGGCATTCAAGATGCACTTAATGCAGGTGACGTTAATGCAGAATCAATTGGGAGGAGATATATTCTACCATCTTCTTTCACGGGAGGGCCCCGTTATATGATGCAACATTATCAGGATGCAATTGCAATTTGTCGCGCGCTGGGGCCTCCTGATTTCTTTGTCACTTTCACATGTAATCCAAGTTGGCCTGAAATCACTAATGAGCTATTACCTGGTCAACGGTCAGAGGACAGACCCGATCTACTAGCTAAGGTGTTCAAAATTAAGTTACGACAACTACTCGATGATGTTAAAACAAAAAAAATCTTCGGGACAGTCATTGCTGGTGAGTTCCTTGCATTGTCGAACACTGTATTTTACCTCATAAATACATTCATTGCACTAGTTACCTTCACTTTCTGTTTTACAGAAGTATATGTTGTTGAATTTCAGAAGCGTGGCCTTCCCCATGCTCATATTCTCTTAACAGTGGCACCAGAAGATAAGCCCACATGCCCAGAAGATGTTGATAGGCTCATTAGTGTAGAAATTCCTGATCAATCTATAGACCCTCTAGCATATGATACTGTCACACGATTCATGATACATGGCCCATGTGTATCATGTTTGGTAGACGGAACATGTTCAAAATATTACCCAAAAAGATTTTGTACTCAAACCACATTTGATGAGCATGGATTCGCTGAATACCGTCGGCGGCGCACTCTCCAACAAGTAGTTGTGAATGGACGAGAGGTTGATAACCAATGGGTGGTCCCGTACAATAGAGAATTATGCGTAAAATATAATGCTCACATAAATGTCGAGCGCGTAGCTATCCGTAGTGTGATCAAGTACCTGTATAAGTATGTACATAAGGGACATGATCATGCTACTATTGTCATTGAAGGTGATATGACACATCGTGACAATGAGCAATCTCGGCCATGTAGAGAAGGGAATGAAATTCGGGAATATTTGGATTGTCGATACATATCTGCTGTTGAGTCATGCTGGCGCATTTTTGAGTTCAGCTTGCAGCATCAATACCCTTATGTGCAAAAGCTTCAATACCATTTGCCAGGAGAACAATTCGTCGTGTTCAGTGACGATGATGACCTCATTAGAATTGCCAACGAACCAGAAGCGCATAAAACAATGTTAACAATGTGGTTTGATGCAAATAAGAAGTACCCACACGCTCGACTGACTACGTATTTGAACTTTCCCGTTCAATGGGTATGGAATCATTCTTCTAAAAGCTGGACAGTCTGTCAAAAAGGTTATTCAGTTGGTCGCCTTCCATTTGCACATCCAAATTGTGGTGAACGATATTATTTGAGATTACTTCTTACAAAGATATGTGGAGCAGCTTCTTATGAGGATATTCGTACTGTACGTGGTGTCCTACATCCAACATTTAAGTCAGCATGCATGGCATTGGGTTTGCTTGATGATGATGGTGAATGGCATGCTGCCTTGACTGAAGCATCAACCTGGGCTTCAGGTGTGCAACTACGAAATATGTTTTGCTCCATGTTGATGTTCTCTGATATTGCTGATCCGGTAAAGTTGTGGGACACGCATTGGGTTCATATAACAGATGACCTGTTACAAACCACACGACGCCAGACAAGAATGCCGGATATGGATTTACCATGTACTGAGATTCAGAATCTTGGACTATTTGAGATTGAACGTATCTTGAACAGAAACGGACGATCCCTACGTAATTTCCCTCCAATGCCATTCCCTTCCATTGAAGCCGCAGTTTATGCAACTAATCGGCTTATTATTAATGAACTTGATTATGATACAAGTATGGAAACATCAAGATTCGAAAGTTTGATAAGGGGGTTGAACTCAGATCAGTATCATGTGTACAGATCAGTACTCGATACTCATAATAGAGGTGAAGGAGGGCTGTTTTTCATATACGGTAGTGGGGGCACGGGAAAGACATATCTATGGAATACCTTAATATCCAAGTTCCAATCTAAAAAGCACATTGTTCTTGCCGTGGCATCGTCGGGAATTGCTTCATTACTGCTACCCGGGGGGAAAACAGCCCATTCGGTATTTAAAATACCCTTACAACCTGATGAGACATCCGTTTATTACTTTAATAAGAGATCTGAACGTGCGGATCTCATCCGTGAGACAAGGTTGATTGTATGGGATGAAGCACCAATGATGAATCGCTTAGCGTTTGAAGCCGTTCATCGTCACCTCCAGGACATATGTGATAATCAGAATGCTTTTGACGGGAAACTGGTCCTTCTTGGGGGAGATTTCAGACAGATACTTCCTGTGATTACACACGAAAGTCGTGAATCAATCGTTGCAGCTACAATCCATCGAGCAACATTCTGGAATGAATGCAGTGTCCTGCGCTTGCGTATAAACATGCGGCTACAACGAATTGATGAACCTGACGAGACCGTGCCTAATGTCGAAGAATTTGGTCGATGGATATTAGAATTTGGAAATGGTCAAGTGCAAGGAGTTGCTATTTCAGATGACGGAGAGCCTAACTGGATTAAGATCCCGGAAGAATTCCTAATACGGAATGAAAACAACGGTCTGCATAATTTGATCGCATCAATTTATCATGATTTCGATGTTAACTATGAAGATTGGTCATATCTTCGTGAATGAGGGATTCTTGCACCAATGAATGATGATGTCGATGAAATAAACACAATCATGTTATCCATGCTTCCTGGAGAGGTGAAAAGCTATTTGAGTTGTGACACTCTTGCAAACGCCAACGATTGTGGTCCTTTTATTGATATGGAACCCCCTGAATTATTGCATTCCCTAAAGATCTCTGGGTTGCCAAATCATTGTTTAGAGCTTAAAGTCGGTGCGCCAGTTATATTATTGAGAAATTTGAATCAGTCAAAAGGGTTGTGCAATGGTACTCGATTAATTGTCAGTAAGCTGGGTGATAGAGTGATTGAGGGCAAAGTAATAACTGGCTCAAAAGTTGGGGAGACTGTTCTAATACCCAGAATCGATTTAACACCATCGAATCTTCCAGATCTACAAATCAGAAGAAGACAGTTCCTTCTAAAATTGGCGTTTGCAATGACAATCAACAAAAGTCAGAGGCAAACTTTACATAGAGTTGGTGTATACCTTCCAAGGCCTGTGTTCAGCCATGGTCAACTTTATGTTGCACTGTCACATGTTTCATCGCCATCTGGATTAAAAGTATTGATCTGTAATAAGAGGGGATCTCCAGTAGACGTTACAAAAAATGTTGTCTATAGGGATGTATTGAACAATTTGTAGCTTCTACTTATATCGTAAAGTTTATTCGTTTTGCCTATTACATTCTGACTGTTTGATTATCATATTTTCAATCATATCATTCTGGTGTTATGTATAGTAATATGCGTCACTGGATAAATACTTCGTCGGCATTTTTTGATTACCATATCATACTATATACTTCTAATTTCTACAAGATTACAGACATGGCATCTTCAGCACCTACATTTATGCCTATATGCGCCATCAACCCGTGCAATAGATCTGTAACATTGACAGCTCGGCTCATGCGAGCATTGTCCGTCCGAGTCTATGCGCGAGGGACAGTATGGAAAGTTATATTCATGGACTACCAGGTATTCGAGTAGTGTGTTTAATAAAGTCATCATCGTATACATGTATAATGCTTACATATGCATTTCATTATTTTATAGTGTGATGAGATATTCGGCATCATAGAAGGGGATGCCGATATTAGTCGATGGAGGTCCATACTTAGTGTTGGCAAAGTTTATCACATATCCGGACTCTCGGTTGATGCTGCTACGGATGGCGAACGAAATGTGGTGACCAACCTTTACAAATTGGTTTTCACGCCGCGAACAACACTTCTTGGTGTCATTGAAGAATGTCAGGATATTCCCTACCAACATCGACCTCCTTTCCTCTCATTCATCGATATCCCTCGACGTATTTGGACACCTGATAATGTTGTTGGTATATATTGTTCACACATTCAAGTTTGTTATCTACATTTATGCATGCATTTATTATGTATTATTTACAGTGTTCTCATTCTCTGTTGTTTTATAGACATCATAGGGATGGTAGTAGCTATATATCATTTGGAGAGGACCAGAGATAGAGGCACTGCACGGCGGGAATTATTACTGTGTGACATGCAGTATGTATTGTTTTCAGATAAGGATTTGTTCATATGGATTGTTATATTTCAATCATATAAAGATCAGTATATATGACACATTTGTGCAGGATGCATCCACTGCGACTGACTTTATGGGGAGATTTTGCGGAAGTTGAGGGAACCTATATACAGTAACATTTGAATGAGGAGAATATACTTCTCGCATCGAGAGTGCACCTTAGACATTATGAGGGTTACTTTACGTCCACATAACTCACTAATTTCCAATATTCTGTCTGTATATTTGAGTAACATGTTTTCATTATTGCAATATAATTGTAGGAGTATCAGTTTCGACTTTGCCCATTAGTAGATTGCTGATAAACCCAGATATTGAAGCAACAGACGACTTTGAAGGATGATATCCACAACGTGTAACATTAAATTAGATTTTCTAATTCCATGCAACTTATATAAATCTAACATCACACGTGTTACTTTCTATATATGTATTAGGTACTATGGCACTTCAGGTGTGATGAAGCATTTCGATTTCATGCTCTGAGAACATTACGCATGTGCCATCTAGAGAAACTGTTTGTAGCCAGACGAATTAGATTATATGAATATGCTTCTGCGCCAAATGTAAGCTAAACTTTTATTCATCAAATGTTCCTTATCCTCACACACATTCACTTAGTATCACATAATTTTCATATTTTATACGTCTGCAGGTTAGATATTTTCGGATTTTTGCATATATTGCTGAAATCCATCCGCTGCTTTACGACGCTTGCAGTAATTGCAGCAAAAGTGTTAATACTTATGTATTCGCGCTTAATGTACCGTACTGCACATGCCGATCCCCGAGTTTGGCTCGAAATAGGTTTGCATATTTGATTCCCTATTGTTTCCTATTGTGTTCTGCTTTCCCAAATTTATGTTTGCGTTAGTTTAACTATCCCTTTCTACTTCAACAATACAGGTTCATATTCAGAGTTGTGTTACAAGATGTACTGGTTGTAGAGAATTCACTGTTCTTCATGAGGATGCTCGAATTCTCTTACATACGACCGCTACACAGTTAGATATGTATGCAGCGCAGGTACTCTTATTGTCACTGCTGAACATGTCCATCCAAATTATTGTTCTACTATTGCCTAACCTATGTGACTATTGTCAACAACCATATGGTCATCTATCGCTCTATGCAATTATAGATGATTATATCGGAAAACCTTGGGTTTTCATTATAGAGCCTCCACACCGACATGAAGTAGAAGCTCCTGTCGCTCTTATTCTACCAGTGAATTGGAAGGAAGAGATCCATTACATACGACATAGTAATGTTAGGTATACCAGGTATATAATGTGTACATATACAATTCACTTCCATCGTTAATCAACTTATCACTGACTGTTGATTTTTGGTTTAGGTACAAGAGACGGAGGTGGATTCTTCATCACTGGCGTCATAACTTAACTTATCAACATCTAACTTAGCGTACTTGGGATCGAGTTCACTACCTAATGTGTCAGTCATCCTTATATAGACTTAGTCGACAATAATATAGTTTTTAATTATTAATCATATTATTTACGCACGAAGTTACTGTGAATTTTTTTTTTTGGGTTTTCCTTCTCTTTACTGATTTATAGTATTGATTATTTCAATACTAAATATCCATGTATTTTTTTGATCACATAATTATTAATTGCCCATTAAACATACTCCGCGCTATTGCACGGGCCCATACTAGTAGTAATAAAAATATAAATAAATAACTAAATAAAATAGAACTACACAAACACAATAGCTTTTGAGATAGGAGGGGTATAAAATCAAGTGGGAGCTCATGTACCATATCAAATTAGGCTAGTTCATTGACAAATTTTTCACAAGATATTTTAATTGTTAAAAAACAAATTAAGCCCAATAAGCACCTTGAATCTTGTTAAATGGCTGCAAGTCTGTCACCACAGTATGCCAATTTTCCATTCACGAAGCCCTAAGTTTGAGATCTTAAATTAGAACTAGGGGGCACTCGGTTCTAGCAACTACATACAACAATACTTACAATTAGTCATTGTGGATCTCGTTAAAACAAAGTATGTAATATCTAGATATATGCAACATTAATTTTCTCAAGAGTAATACACACTTTTATATCACGTGATACAGATTCTGTTAACATAAAAATTTAATCATATCTAGTGGGCAATTCGACAGCTATTTTCGATTCAAATTTTTGTTATCTTAAACGAAAGATTATAGTTTATCCTATAATAAGTAACTTGCTGCATGGATTATTATCATATATCCCTCATTATTTAGGTAGATTTTATTTTAGCATTCTATTTTAAGATTATTATTTAATCCCTAGCCTTAAAAATTGTTACTCCTTCAAATTGCTTGATCATCTCATACTTCAAATTCATCGGTCTATTAAAGCAGACTAATGTCGCAGACAAATTATTGAAATTGCTTGATCATCTCATACTTCAAATTGCTCAAGTCAAATCAAATTCATAAATCTCTTGGACACGGCCTGTCACTCGGTGCTAACCAAATTAGATCTATTTTTTTTTTTTCCCAGTCTTGGATCCTTCATTTCACTGGAGTCGAATTACTGTTCGTCCAATAAATGAGACAACTCTCCCATTACAGATTTTCTTCGTTCATAAGACTCGAACACAGGACATTACTTAAGGAAATAAGTGTCAAACTATTTAAATCAACTTGTATTGATAAATTAGAAGCAGTTGAAAATACAGTAGTGCTTGGTGTGATTTTCATCTAGATAAAATTAAGAGATTTAGAAAAACAAAAAAACTATTTTACTAGCTAGATCTCTATTTGTAGCACTAAGTTCATATGCGTCGATTTTTACAAAGTCTTCTACCGTACAGTAATCCATTGAAGTGGCAATAATAACACTTTGTAGAGCAAAAGTAGGAGTGGGCAATTGACCTGATCAGGTCGGGTTAGGATAGACCATTTACAAAGTGATCGGGTCAAGGTCATGGACGGTCTGTCAATGATGTGGGTTGGGCCGGACTTCTTGTGTGAATAAACGAGTCGGGTTTGCAAGTAGGTGACCCGCTTTTAGCTCAATTTAAAATGAAACAAACATGTACAAAAAACCTTTGTATAATAGCCATTGCCACGTATAAAGCATTATAGTAAGTTCAGGTAATTATTGCATGGAAATTAGCGTGACAAGTGGGTTAAACAAAAGTACTGAATCACTAGATAAGCTGTTAATGGGTCGATCCGACCATACCTGTTAATAGGCTTTAATGAATCAACTCACTACTGATCTGATCTATTATTAACTAGACTCTTTATTAAATCTATTTTAAATAAACTAATCTGTTTAATTTGATGGATACTTAATTCGTTGCCCATCGTTGCAGTAGGGATAACACTTTAAGACCAATTCATGCGATTACGCCAGTCTTGGGATATTTTCCACGGCACCGTCAACAAAAGTTGCCCACCCAGTCCACGCATCCGCGCAAACGTCGAAATCTCCCCAATTGCGATTGGATGTCTGGGCGTTTGTCTTTTCTATTTTTTTATAATTTAATTTAGTTTTTTATTTATTTCAAGGATTCTTCATTTCAACTTCTATAGTACCCCTTATCACAAGCATTATAATTGAAACTGTTGTTTGATTAAATTCGGGATGTTATATAATCAATGAGATATTCCGACTCTCTCCTTTAAAAAAAAAAGAAAAAGAATATTACTTATATAGGATATATCTGTTAGCGAAGGTTTAGATCTCGCAAAATCGACTCAAAATTTTAATATCATCCTCAATGATCCGAATTCACACCAAATCCGAATTGATCCAAACTGAATCAAATCAAACTAGACGTGTTCCTCCAAAGTTATTTTTTTTTATAAAATAAACTTATTGAACCAAATATCAACGTTTCCAAAATAAATCTGAACCGAAAATATCCTGACCCAAAACCAAAACAAAACTAAATTTTATTCACTTGAATATCTTCCAAATCGAAATCCAGTAAATCCAAAATGGAACCGAATGACTCATTTTCGTGTTGAAATGGGTTAAAGTGTGTTGAATTTTTTTATATGATGGATAGAAGTTGATTAAAATAGTAAAAAGCGGGTTAAAGTTAATTGAAGTAAATTAAAGTGGATATTTTTTTATTAAAGTTGGTGAAATGGGTTGAAATTGGTTAAGATTGATAAATTGAAATTTCCCGGCAAAAAGAACAGGGCCTTAGCCCTCAACAAATTATATAAGTGAAAATTACTGCACAGTGCTGAAATCTCTTGTAAATCTAATGCAATTCACTTTTTTTAAAAAAAATCGCGCAATAAATAGAGTTTGTTAGCTTACGATATGGACAACTATAACATTTATTTCATTCGATATATTATCAATATTTGGTCCTGTTTGGCAAATAGCTTTTTGAAGAGTTTTTTTGCCAAAATTAACTTTTTGACTGAGTGAAAAAGCTAATTTGGGTGTTTGGTAAAAGAGTTTTTTAAAAGAGTTTTTTGGGTCCAAAAAGCTAATTTGAAAAGGCTAATTCCATTAGCTTTTTGGAAAAGCTTTTTGAAGAATTAGCCTTTTGTCTCACAACTTTATCAGAAACAGCTAATTTTACCAAACAGTTTTACAACAAACAGCTAATTCAAACAGCTAACTCAAATAACTAACAGCTAACAGCTAATACAAACAGTTAACAGTTAACAGCTGTTTGTTAAATAGAACTTGTGTAATAATTTGTGTGTGAAATGACATTCGTTTTACGATTGATTGGACAATAACCCCAGATAGAAACTCTTGAATTCACGGATAATGTCCTCCCTCCCACGCGATCAACAGCATGTCATGGTACATCTTCTCTCACCTCAATGGCTAATAGGCACATTAGTTTGCACTCAACCCACAGACCAAGAAAAAAAAGAAACTTGGATTGAATATCACATACACAAATATTAATTTTTACACCTACTACACACCATTTTTTTTTTTTAAAAGAGAGAAAATTAAAGCACACTCTCTGTAATTAGAGCAACACATCAACGTCAGCAATGGAAGTCTTTCTTTTGATTTCTCTTGGTATATACTTATGAAAGACAAGTTAATTAACATGGAATTCAATACAATGCGACTTCTTTTTTAAGTTTATACTTCATAGGAAGGTATGGTCAGTCAAATCAAAGGGACACTTTTTCTCAATACTTGAAGACTGACAAAATAAGAGCACCTATATTGCATAAATCATGGTCCAAAAGGTAAGCTTATGGTCCAAAATATCAACTGTATCAGTAATCCACACGGCTTGCCCCGCAGTATGACTTTATGTGGTGATCCGCTAACAACTTTCTTTTTCCCCCTTTTTTGTTAGGCAAGTACATTAATGAATGGTACAAAATAAAGGCCAAAACTAATTAGATATATTTAAATGTGGGTCCATGAGTAATATTTTATTTAGTGATCCATTTAATATAGAAGGAAGAGACAAAATTGGATTGTAAGACAATGTGAAAAGTGTAGGCTCATACTTGTGATCTAAAAATATGAATCATCATTGCAAGTACTCTAATACTCTCGTATTCGTCGTTGTTAAAGAAAGATCACCATAGAAACCTAAAACGGGACCTATGAAGAATTTATGGTGAAGTATTATGAAAATTCAAATCAGCATCCTTCCCCCCCCCCGGCCCCCGAAAAAGTTATGGTCAAGGCAAGGCAAATTTTTTGGGTGTGAAATTTTAGATATGGGAAGCAAAGTTAAGATGTGTCTTTTGATTTTTAACGGCAGGCGCATTTATGAAATTAATTGGTCTATTAATTCAGGCTAATGTTGCCGACAAATTATTCAAATTGCTGGATCATCTCATACTTCAAATTGCTCAAGTCAAATCTAATTCGCATCGAGTGGAGAAGCTCTTAGTGGATGAAGGCGGACAGTGACACCCTTTACATTCACAAACAAATTATTTATTTGAATATACAATATTATAAATTGACTAAAATTAAACTCGTTTCAATGTCATTACCGTTTTCTAGTTCATAAATCTCTTGGACACAGCCTGTCACTCGGTGCTATCCAAATTAGATCCTTTCGTTTTATTTTTTTTAGTCTTGGATCCTTCATTTCGTTAGAGTCGAACTACTGGCCCAATAAAGAATAGAGCTCATTCATTATAGATTTTCTCCATTTATAAAATTCGAAATTCAAAATCTTACTTAAAGAAATAAATTTCAAATAACTTAGAACAACTTATGTTGATAAGTTAGACCGATTCATAGTCATACGGCCGGAAATTGTGATTATCACTTGTAGTTTAGTTCTTCCGCTGTGTCTAGAGTCGTGGTCCCCGTGGACCCCTGCTCGTGCTAGTTGCTGCCACTTGCATACGCAAATGCCAAATCTTGCAGGCAAAAATTATCTGTTTGATCACCAAAAAGATATTGACTAGAATTAAAAAAACAGAAAAGTTTCATCAATTATTGTACATATGTGAATGTAAAATAATTTTAAAAAAATATAATAATTGACTCCACATATAAGCCGCCTGAATTCATGTATCTTTTCTCTTAGCGCACACCACCCACCATGGATGAAGAAAAAACTCAACAAAAGTAACTTCCCTAAAAACTCAATTCTTTTTCCCACCCCTTCAAAAAATGATCAACCAAAATCATCCATTTTTCTTGAAGATGTTAGTCCTCCTGAGTATCATCATGACCAGCTCAGCTGTTATGGCCCAAGAATGCAGGCCATCGGGCCGGATCACGGGCCGGCAACCTCCGCCGGGAAAGTGCAACACTGAGAACGACTCAGAGTGTTGCGTGCCGGGCCAAAACTACACCACCTACTGGTGCTCGCCGCCGGTGACCAACCACACGGAGGCGGTGCTCAACCTTAGCGGGTTCGACGAGGGTCAGGATGGCGGTGGCCCGGCCCGGTGTGACAACAAGTACCACCCGGACGACACCCCCGTGGTGGCCCTTTCCACGGGGTGGTTCAATGAGACTTCACGTTGCGGTGATGTCATTCTAATCACGGGCAATGGTGGTCGGACCGTGAAAGCCGTGGTGGTGGACGAGTGTAACTCCTACGTTGGTTGTGACGTTAACAATGATTACCAACCACCTTGTCCATACAACGCGGTGGCCGCCTCGAAAGCCGTGTGGGACGCGTTGGGCGTGCCAGAGAGTTCGCCCTTGTATGGGGTGATGAACGTTACGTGGTCCCCGACGAATGAGACAGGCGACACGACAAGGGCCCATTTGGTTCACCAGAAGCGGCATAAGATTATTATTGCCGTTGTTGTAATAGTCGCACTATTGGTCTCAATGATAGTGTGGGTAGTGGTTTATGACAAAAAGAGGCGACGAGATCGAAAGAATCAATTAGAGGAAGAGCACTGGGAGAATTCATTGATGTTTCTTTCGGATGCGCCTAAGAGATTCACTTACAAGGAGTTGAAGTCGGCAACGGATAACTTCAACGAGCAGAGGAAGCTTGGAGCGGGTGGATTCGGGTCGGTTTTCGAAGGCTCGTTGAATGACAGGGGTAAACCCTGCAGGGTTGCAGTGAAGCGTTTAGATTATTTCAAGCAGGGGAAGAAGGAGTTCATGGCTGAGGTTAAAACAACCGGAAGTACACACCATTTCAATTTGGTAAAGCTTATTGGGTTCTGCGCCGAGAAGGAGCATAGGCTTCTTGTGTATGAGTACATGAGCAATGGCTCTTTGGATAAGTGGGTATTCAGAGAAAACAAGAATTACTCGCTCGATTGGAATATAAGGAAGAAGATAATCCTCCACATTTGTAAGGGACTTTCTTACTTGCACGAGGATTGTAATAGCAAGATACTTCACTTGGACATCAAGCCTCAAAACATCCTCCTTGATCCAGAATTCAATGCCAAATTGGCTGATTTCGGCTTGGCAAAGCTGATCGACAAGGAGGAGAGCTTCGCGGCCACTCAAATGAGAGGGACGCGAGGCTACTTAGCCCCCGAGTGGCTAAGCAGGAAGATAACAGAGAAAGTCGATGTGTATAGCTGTGGGATTGTTATATTAGAAGTCGCGTTTCAAAGGAGAAATTTCGACGTTCAAAATCAAGAGAATCCCACCTTGATTGAGATCGTAAGATCAAAGTTAGAGGCGGATCGATTGTTCGAGGTGATTGAGGAATGTTGTGGTGATGAGGAGATGATGAGGAACAACATTGAAGAGGTGGAGAAGATGATTAAACTTGCAATTTGGTGCCTCCAAATTGAGCCAACTAGAAGACCTTCAATGTCCACTGTGGTCAAAGTTTTAGAAGGTGCAATAGCTTTGGAACCCATCATTGACTCTTCTTTTGCAAATTCTGTATCCTTTTCAGAGACTACCTCTGGAGATATTAGTTCCAATGCTACAATTGACATGTCATCTATGGCATTTCCAAGGTGAGGGGGTGTATTTTTAATTTTTTAAAATTTTGGGATATATGTGATCCTCCATGTAATCATATGTTTAATTATATAGTAGTATTACAGATCATCAATCATATAAAGTAAGAGCACTATGCATGCAATACATGTGTAAGCTGAGGGGACAAAAAAATTAATGACTTGTAAATTCTAATCCATAATTTATAATCAGGTCTTGAATATTATATAGCAGTAGGATGCAAGTTTGACTTTAGCTTCTATTCGAATGGGTCGATCATTCAGCTCTTTCTTTTTTCTATGTCCCTGTTTTTTTCATGGGTTAATTTTAAAATATCAACATCAACTCACTTTGACCTACTTCAATCTATTTCAACTTACTTTAATCTACTTCAATCTACCTCAATCGACTTCAACTCACTTCAACTATTTTAACCAAGTTTAATTTAACACATAAAAAAATTCAACCTACTTCAACCTACTTCAATCTATTTCAACCCACCTCAATTTATTTCACCCTTTTACCCACCCCAATTTACCTACGAAAAGAACAGACTCTATGTCTTGCAAAGTGTTTATTTGGGATAGTTTTGTCCATAACAAATAATCTATTTGTACCCAAAAAAAAACTATTTCAATACAATGTATAATTCCAAAAATGATAAACCAAAACACTGCAATATATTTTTTTTGCCGCGTTAAAGGGGTTAGTGTGTAGAACACCTCTATAAGTTAAGCAGATATGTAAAGTTGAAGATAATACAATATTGATTTATTTTTTAATAAAAGGTAACCGAACTGTTTGTCCTATGTGGAAAACTCCAAGAAAAGTCATGGAAGTGCAAGTTGGGGGGGGGGGTGATGGGCCAAGTCAACAATGTCCATGCTTAGAGACCTAATTGTGTCCTCATAAATCTCCAGTCAGAAAAAGAGTTCATGATAAAATACGAACTTACATCTCCTATGTGAAAATGACATTTAATATCAATTAAACTGCAAGTTATTGGATAAAAATAATACTATATATATGAAATGAGTGGTTGACAATATGATTTGGATCACCAGTGACCTTACCCAAGAGGTCTTTAGTTTAGGTTAAACATGTAAAAAAGAATTATATGTATATTAAAAGAAATAAAATTAATTAAAATAATAATTAATATCTTAATCAATAATATTATAATATTTGACAAAAATTTATAAAATCACCCAATTTTATATATAATTATATAGATATAGACAGATGGCCATCTCATAGCTCACAAGTCACGGCAAATCCACTTTGCTATGAAACGAATCTTAGAAATGGCCATTCCAATCAGTGTGAAGCGTTGAATAATTTAATGACCATGGATTATGCGCAGACAAGGAACTGAACTTTGTTTTCTCCTCTTCCTTTTCTAGTTTTCCATCACATGAGTTGGTTAGATATCAACTTCATATATCACATAATTTCTAGACCCATCCATATTTTAAGTAGATCGTTAATCTATAGATTCAGGTGTGATCGGATCTATGAAATTTACAGATTTTTCCGACCTCTTTGTATCTTGAAGACTGATCAAATCGAATCGCGTGAATCCCACACAAGTCTTTCCTATTGTCATGAGGTCAGTGATACTGCACGGTTACGTAGACTAGACATGGGAGAAGGGAAAGAAAAGGAAAAGGACAAGGAAAAAAGATGTTCAACCTAGAAATGTGATATGAACCCGCTCTCTTGCGTCTTCATAAATGTCTGGGCAACCGGACATTTCGTCTCCATTAATACATCGGACAGATAGATTGAAAAGAGATGGGCACCTTGCATTGATTTGTTCATTGACTCCATGAAGCGTGACTTGTCAAATAATCATTATATTCAAAATGATAAGTGTCTTACTAAAAGATACTTTATAGACATCTTGCTGTAATATATTTTAATTAAAAATCATACTATTATATTTTTAAATTAAAAAAATGGTACGATTGAGTCGTGAAAGTATATTACAATTTATAAATTATACAAAACCATCTTTTTATCCATGATTTATCACATTTCGAAAATACACATATCATATGTACTTGCGCATAAGGTTAATGCGATTATGGTATCATTTGATACTTTATCGGCATAGCCAATGAATATTTAAAATTAGCAATTCATAATTAAATATAATCGTTAAAAAACTTGTGGTTTTAAATCATAAAATATGCTAATTTGTGATAAAGCAAGACATTTCAGAGTGTCTTGCAACAATACACATATCACTATCCTTATTATATTTATATTTAAAAAAATCACAAATATATAGGTGAGATCGTTTTATATAAGAGTTATTATAAAATGAATTTCTTTAAATATAACTTCTTAAAGGTTTTAAGATGACTAATAATACATTGTAACAAAACTTTTAAATTTGTGGATGATTGATAGTTCATCTAATGGTGACTTTCATCAGTCATCCTTAAATACACTCTTGGTTACCTCATTTATTATTAAAAGTCATCATAAAAAAATATGTGCATACATTATAATTGAAGCAACTATGCCCTCATCATAAAAAAAATCATCATAACATAATCTGAAGAGGTATTTGGCTACAAGATATCCACATTCAACTTATGATCCTCACCTCCTACCACTCAGGATCCCGAAGGTAAAGTCAGTTTCAGAGTCCATGTATACAATTGAAGTAGCTATGCCCTCGTTACCGGATGCCGGCATCTTTAGGGCATGGCTTAACACATGATTTAATATAATACAACAACAACAACAGCAACTTCTAATATAGGGTCTACTTTCCACATTAATAATAATCCGATCAATTCGAATTGGGGTGCCAATTTGGGTTGCAATTGTCCACTATTGATGGCCTAAAGTTTGGAACCCATTTCTAGACATCCAAGTAGTGTTCACCCACAAACCAAGGCCCTTGGAAGAGGGCTGTTGTGTGGTCTTTAGCTGAAGTGCATTGGAGAGTATGAAAACCGTGACCCAAATCTAACAGTTTGAGAGTACCTTTTCGCGTCCAGATACCTCGCAGTCTTCAGGTTACCTTTCAGCAAAGGTTTCCAGCTACTGCGTTATTGTTCCTCTGGAGAAAAGGAAATACAAAGGTGTTTGGAATTAGAATGGAACTCTTAATCTTGTTCGTTCATTTTTCATCCAATGTACAATATTGGGTCACGTCATCAAAAAATTGGTATCGACATTTATAATAATCAATGATTAATTGGATTTAAAAATGGGTGAAAATGTTGGTATGGACTTTTCCAGTAATCAATGATCGTCACATGTCCGCATAAAAGTCGTTATAGAAGTCGCCATCATAGAGCATGCTTCATACCAATATGAATTTCTTATTGATGATATGTTTCAGTAAAGGAAGACAAATGAAAAAGAATACTATTATGGAGGAATATTATTAAATGATTTTATCAAGGATGAATATTATTTTTATTCTTAAATTCTCCATTCTACCGAAATCGGTTTACTATGATCTAATAAATAGTAGAACGCTCATAATTTTAGGACTAAGAAAAGATATTATTAAATAATTTTAAAATCATGTCTGTAGTCGATCAATTATATCCCTCCAAAAAAAAAATCTACCAATATAATATCTTATTCCTATATTGCCATGATTGTCGGTAAAGAGTGGCAACATGCATCATGCATGACAACATCCGTTTCAAGCTGTGTTATAAATACCGTATCGTATTATTCGATATAAGTTGAAGCGCACCGTATCAATCAAGAAATGATATCTAGTATTGTACCGATTAAATACTGATCAATACCGCTTTGTACCACCAAATACCGAACGGTACTGGTATTTTTAGTCAAATACCACCTGGTACATTAAAATTTCAAATTTTTTGTACTTTAATTTTAAAATTTTTTTAAAATTCAAAATAGTACGAGGCCGGTACCACAATACATAAATTCAATATGCCACATTTCAGTGAAAAAATAATACAATGATCAATATAATATTTATAGCTTTGGTTTCAAGTCATAACTAGCTTTAAAGACTGAAAGCTTCTCTTTTTTTGGAGGGTCAACGATGCATGTGGTTTGGTTAGCCGCATCAAAGTCGTAATTTGACCGATCGACCCGGATTTGCACCGATGCAACTATTTATATTGCATGCGCCACCCGAACGCGACTTAACGAACTAGTGGAAGGCCAAATAAAACAGAGATTAGGAGATCTGAAAATCATGCCACAACTATTACAAGTTGACAGAGGCCCACCAAACATTCAATACCATTAAGAAAGTCCATATATCATTGTTGTGTCTCTATCTCTTCTTGACTATATATGCACACATCCTTCGCCTTAAAAACCATCCAAGCTTAGATTTTTGGAGTGAACATTCAAAGATTTTTTCCCCCTTCTTCTAAGGTAGCAAACTACGTACCAATAGGACCGGATACCATGATGGAAAACTCTGGAGGTCTTCTGAAGGGAGTACTACTTATTCTGATGATCTTCGTCACAAATTCGTCGACCACTCAAGCAAACGCTCATCGTCACCACCACCACCACCATCGCCAGTGTAAGCCGGCAGGCTACATGATAGGGATAACACCCCCTCCCGGCCAATGCAACACGGAGAACAACTCCACGTGTTGCGTGGCCGGGGAGTCCTACACAACATACAAGTGCTCCCCTAGGGTGAGGAGGCGGACCAAGGCCATCCTTACCCTAAACAGCTTCGAGCAAGGTGGAGATGGGGGCGGCCCTTCAGAGTGCGATGGGCGGTTCCATTCAGATGACACCCTCATTGTGGCACTCTCCACAGGGTGGTACAATCGCGGGTCAAGGTGTGGGAGGAAGATTGTCATTAGGGGAAATGGACGGACCGCCAAGGCTAAGGTGGTGGACGAGTGTGACTCGTTGCATGGGTGCGATCCGGTGCATGACTACCAGCCTCCTTGTCAAAACAACATTGTGGATGCCTCCAAGGCTGTTTGGGCTGCCTTGGGTGTCTCTCCCGACTCCCCCCTCTATGGCCAAATGCATATAACATGGCATGATGCTTAAATGACTTCAAGAATCTACAATTTCGTGCATTGTTGTTGTAGTATATGTAGAGTATGAAAGTGGGTATTGTTCCATATTAATAAAATACAAAGAATATAAAAGTGGGTATTATCTCACATTAATAAAATTAAAGAGTTTGAGCATTTATATAGACTTATGAGTTACTTCACCAATTGCTAATTGGGTTAGGGTTGGAATCTCGTTGGAGCTAATATACATGACTCGTTTAATTAAGGTGCAATTGATATAAAATTTAACAATATGTATACTATACATAGTATATGGTTCGAATTGGGTTGATTTTATATTAGGCAAGATCGAATATGCCAGCTAGAATATGCTAGCTAGTATGATATTTTTTGTGTCAGACCATGAAGGTTGGTCAAAGTCACATTCAATTTACGGTTGATTTGGCAAAAATAAATTTAAAAAAGAATACAATCCATATAAGCAAGAAACAACAAGGGTGTAAAGTGGAAGAAATAAATTTAAAATCAACCCAAAAAATCAATTATGAGATCCCAATAACAATAAACATTCAACAACTATTACCTAGCATACCTTTTTTCCCCCATCATTCACTAAAAAGTGGCAATTAAAGATAAAGCAAGGAATACAATCAAAGAGGAATTAGTCCATTCCAACAAAACAAAATGGGCCTAATCAACATTGATTGCAAAAGATGCCGCTCCTGCAAAATGCCAAGCAGACAGATCGAGAATAACACAAAGTGGATTGATTGTTGTCGTTTTTGCAAGAGTCTAGGGGATACCCCTAGGTAGGCATAATTAACCCACATTCGCGGATGATATTATTGGAATATGAAAGTTGAATTTGTTTCATATCGATAAAATTAAAAGCTGTAAGGATGTATATAAGTTTGTGAGTTATTCCACTCATTGTCAATTGGTCTTATATTGGAATCACGTTTGAGCTTATATGCATAACTCGTTTGTTTATGACCAAATTGATATAAAATTTAATGTAACGTCAGAGCAGGTTGCCCAATCTTGATAAAATTAAAGGGCTTCAGCATGTATATAAACTTGTGGATTACTCTACCTATTGTCGATTGGTTTTTAGTTGGAACCTCATTTGAGCTTATATGCATGACTTGTTTGTTTGTGGCACAATTGATAGAAAATTTAACATGCTATCAAATCAAGATTGAGTAACTAGCTCTGATACCATGTTAAATTTTTTATTAATCAAATCTTTTTTTTTGGTAACGCAACCAAACTATGCATATAAGTCAAGTGAGGTGCCAACCCAAAACCAATTGGCAATGAGTAGAGTAATTCACAAGTTTATATATATGTTCAAGTTCTTTTATTTTATCAATGTAGGACAAACCCAACTATCATACTCTAACAAGGACCCATGGCACATTTCAAAAACCTATTATGGAGGTCGAGTCTCCAATGCACATCCATGCAATGTGTGTATGTGTTTTATTAGTTTATAGTAAACTATTCTCTTCAACATACTTTAACAACTGAACTGATTTGTTATTACTGTGGGCTGTGTTATTTAAATGGAATTAGTTCCCTATATTGTTCCCTATAGTTGCAAATAACCACCAAAATATCACATCAATTCATTAACTAATTATTACCTAAACCAAAAGTTTTGAGTCACTAATTGAAGGTGATAGGCTTTCAAAATGCTTTTCGGTAATGGTCCCTGACGGAAGTGTTCATAGGCTTTGGACCTTGAATATTCCATATACGCTAGCTACTTTATCCATGTCTCGTGCAATATATAACTAAATACTCAAGAAATTGATCGTGAATAGACTTTAAAGCTTCCACGATAGGCTTCCATTTTTTTTTCTTTATGTATCATGGGAAAGAAAGTGATCGACCTTCTATTATTACTGTAGAGATCAAAAAGTGATGGAAGTCTTTCTTTCGGTGAGAGGCTATGGGGCCGTGGAAAAAGTATGGCAGGGTATCAACGCCATGTATTGTCAGTCCGATTTGTAAGCGTAATTAGAGCATTAGTATTTAGTAACCACAATTTTAATTTTCGTAACTCAAGCTTACGACATCAGCACAAGTTGCAGTTTTTAGAACTTCTATTCCATCACTTTTTAATCAATGAAACTCCAATTTAGATCACTAAATAAAATATTTGTTACAGACCCACTTCATAACATACAATTTTTTTTGTAAAAAAAATAAAACAAAAGCCAAAAAGGGGTAAAAATTGCAAAAGGTGGAATGCAGGGAGGACCGGCCTCCCGCTCTAACTTGCGCTCCATGCCCAGCAAAAGTTTGGTTGCAAACGAAAAGAGTGGAACATTGGTCCCACAACTGGAACTCGTTCCACTCTTTGTGTGTGCTCTTACAGTACTTGCCGTCATTGACTCGCGTTCTGAAAATGGGGCCTGTGTTCCACACGTCCCTCCACAGTTGGCGAGCCAACTGTCATCGAACACGTGTTGGACTGTGCAGGCAGTCAAGTGCGCGTTTGTCCTTTTGGGTCTTTTGCTAGAGTAAGGTGCGTCCTTTAATTTGAAACGAGTGCTTGAAGCATGCGTGTCGTTTTTGTCCGAGTATTTAAAAAAAAAAGAAAAGTGAAGCATGCCTTACTTTTTCACCATTGCCTTGGACCTTTTGTTGTTGGATTTTAGTAGACCCACACTGGATCTCTCTAAACTCTGTAAATGCGGAACCTATATTAGAAGTTATTATTGTTGTTGTTGCTGCTTTAGCATACCCAACTAGCGATGGCTAATTTGAGGGGCTTTTTTTTTTTTTGCGCAAAAATCTCTATTAAAAAAAACTATCTTTGAAAGTCAAAAAGATACCAAAATTACTATATTGTTCTCCAGTAATTTTTAAGTTAATTTTATTGCCGTAAATTTATTATTTAATTTTTGGAAAATAAAAATAATTATTACAATTTATAAAAAGTAAATAATAATAGACAATAATAAAGAAATTAAAGTAATTACAAATATTTAGTTGTGGTCCATTATAAATATTTTATTTTTTATTCCAAGTCAGAGTTCCATAGAATGTGGAGATAAGGGAAAAAGTTCTGAAGTTACGGCTTCAGATAATGTAGAGGTGCATACCCACGTCTAGAGTTACAAAAACTGAACTTTGGGCTGCAGACGCTCTTATAATGCATTCTTCAGATTTTGAATCACCGACATGGGGTCCTTCCTGCATATCGTCTCATAATCGAATTTTTTATCTCTCATTCTCCTTATCTCAATTTAAGGATCAACACCTATGCTTATAAAAAATATATATATTTTCATGAAACCCATCACAAATGTATTTTATTAGTTTTATTTTGTGTAAAATATTATTATTTATGTTCATTAGGTGCAAAATTAATTTTTATATTTTCAAAAAAGTAAAAAAATTTCCAAATCAATTTAATTTTCACATTAAAATAATTTCATGGGTAAGCCCAAATTAAATCCCAACAGTCAGATTCACAGGCTGATCATCACTATCTTTTTTCTTTAAGGCCAACAGTGTTTTTTTAATAAAAAAAAAGGGGGGGTTGGCTGACTCCGTGAAACAACCTCATTTTGCAACCGAAAAAGACAAAAAGGGCCGTAAGGGCATTGTACCACTTATGTGCCTCGTGATCCGATCATGCGCTGCGAAGGGAAGAGGAGATCACAAGAGGAGAGAGAGGCTTACGATCTTGGGGGTTTTTTTTTTGGAGCTCCAATTATTTGCATATATTTAAAGTAAGGATGAATTCATTAATTAAAAGTTATAAGATATTCATAATAAATATTATATTTTAAGAAAATTTATGACTAAAATAACAAAATAAACATTGTAATATAGAAAATTGATTGAAATTCTTTCGAATGCTTCTCTTCTTTTCAATTAGAGCAACTTAATACAAATAATCTGAACTATTAGAGAGTATCGATGCAAATAATCTAATATAAGATAATTACAGTAAATAGTATGACTTTTGACCCCATTTTTTGTTAACATACTACTAACTAGTTTGGGTAAGCTTGACTCGGTTGTTACTTATATGAATTTTCTTATATCAGATTCTTAACAAAAATGAGGTTAAATGTCATACTGTTTTCTATAATTTTCTGATGTCAAGTTATTTGCGTCGATATTCTTAATAGTATTATTATATTGTTATATTATAATATGTATCTTATAACTTAACAATTATATTATTATGTATTAAATTGAAAAAAAGATGAGATAATTGAGTGTCTCCGCATTTAATTATTTATTATCAATCAATAAATAAGTAAATAAATAAATACCTCTGTATCTGTTCATTAAGAAGGGTTTTTTTTTTCCTTTTCTTTGCAACGGAATTAATTGTTCTGCAATTGCCACCAAAAATGAAAGATTAGCTCCACCAGGACGACGAACATCCTTTTCCATTCGGCGCGAACCTGATCTTCTGGTAATCTCTCCCTCTCTCTCTCTCTCTCTCTCTCTCTCTCCCTCCGTCACAATTTGCTCATTCTCGTTGCCTAGCTTAATTTGCTTCATCTCTTTAGGGTTTTTTTTTTTTTTTTTTTCGCGGTTTTCTTTCGTTTTTTGATTGTTCTGATCACGAGATGAATTAGGGCTGTCGTTATCGGTGGAAATTCGTTCATGATTGTGCACTTTCCCATTCGAAGTATTGCTTAATTGTCGAGGGATATTTAATTTCCAGATGAATTCTGAACAATTTCTTAATTGATATTGTTTACCTAATCGCCATTCCGTCATGCTTAATAATTTTGAATCATTGATAGACTTTAACTTAGTATGTCTTTTCTGTGTATTCTTTGTTCGTTAATTAATCACAGTGAGAAAAGGGGATTTCTCGTGTCAGTTGTAATGGGGGCGCCAAAGCAGAAGTGGACAGCAGAAGAAGAAGCCGCCCTTAAAGCTGGAGTTGTTAAACATGGCCCTGGAAAGTGGCGCACTATACTCAAAGACCCTGAATTCAGTGGCATATTGTATCTGCGATCAAATGTGGATCTTAAGGTAATGCCTTTCAACACATTGTGAGAATTTGATGTTTGCCCAATTGGCCCATTGTTAATTTCACTCAGTGGGATTGACTTCCTATGATTCACCATGGCAAAGTGTATAGAGGGTTGAATTCATCTGTTTACTGCGATTTTTCTGACGTTTTTGGTCTAGTTTGGAACTTCCAATTTCGTGTCTTTTCTGTATCGCTGAGAGTGAGGCACGGCTATGTTGTTGTGAAAGGAGAAGTTGGAATAGCGGTGGCTTTTTCAAAAATTCTTTTCTTATTTGGATATTGGAGAGGTAGGTTTTGTGCTGAAGTTTTGTGTTCCCATTGGGATTGATTGAGCAGGACAAGTGGAGAAACATGAGTGTGATGACTAATGGATTTGGGGGGAGAGACAAATCCAGGATGACTCTTAAAAGATTGCCAGTGCAAGCAGCACCTGCTAAACTAGAAACCCCTCCTAAACAAGAAGAGACAACTACGACTACAAGTGTCAGTGATGCCCCTCAAAGTGATGAAGAGATGGTTGACGTCAAGCCTCTCGCTGCATCTAGTGCTCCTATGCAGATTGACACTGCTCCCAAGAGATCCATTGTGAGGTTAGATATCAACGTCGTTGACCTGCAATTTATCAACATTGTGTGAAATGCTAAACATCTCATAGTACTATGATGGCTGCTAGATCATATTGTTATAATTATAGGAAGGTTGCTGTGTTCCTTTCAACAACTCACTCAGTTGAGGTTTATGTAGGTTGGATAACCTTATTCTGGAAGCAATAACAAACTTGAAGGAACCTGGTGGTTCTAACAAAACTGCAATTGCTTCCTACATTGAGGTATTTGTGCTTTGTTTTGAGGGAGAATTCTTTTGCATGTTGAATCTTGATTAGGAAATTAGATTGTTCTCTTTTCATGTCAGTTGTCCTTTTTATGAGTTGATAGATTCTGTCCCTCTTGGAACCCTGAAATGGTGTCTACTACTTTAATGGGCAATGGCAATATCCTAAAATGAAAAAAAGTTGAAAAAATTGGAAATGAAATCAGACTTGCGATGACTGCTACCCACTTCCTAGCATGTTCTTCTTCCAAAAAGAATACGGTTCTGTATTGAAGCCACCCAACTTCATCAGTCCAAATCAAGGCTTTTCCCACTATTTGGTGTTCATAATTTTGAGATGTTTCTTTTCTTACTTTTTTACAAGTAGAAGTGACATATAATCGTCTAAACGTAATGTACGAGTAAATTTTTCCATTGGGGAATGATTTTTTTTTTTTGGGGGGGTGGTGGAGCATCGGAAAGGTTTCGAAGTGGAGCAAACTGCGTTTTCACCCCAAGACAACCATTATATGCAACATAATTGCTGCGTTAGGGCGATTTTGTGGTACTCCCAAAACGCCAATCGTGACCAAAACTGCTTTGAATCCTTGAATTTTCAACTCTCTTTACTGGCGAATGTCTAGAAGTTGTGAGACTCTGTATAGCCTTCAGATTGGAATGCCAGGAGACTAAGAGAGTGTGCTTTTGGAACTTTGAAACTGGCTAGGAGAATCTAATTGTTATTATAAATAATTCCAATGTGTATATTGGTTTCATTGACAGCAGCTTGTAGCTTTTGAAAATTAAGTTAAAGACAACTAAAAGCAGGAGTTATTGTGGCATAGAGTACGCTTCAAAGCTTTTTAACGCTACCTAAGATGGTGGAGAATACTTGAGATGTTGCGGGCCACATATTCACTATTTAACAACTTTACAAACATCACTTCGAAAATGCAGAAAACTATGTATAGTAGCCTTGCTTTTGAGGTTGCAAGAGGCTCAGGTACTAGTCCTCTGAAATTTCTGGGGTGTTTTCTACCATACATCCGGAAAATTTTCAGTCAGCATTTGGCTTCATTGATGGCATATTGTAGATTTTAAAGTGTGATTCCAAAATGCCAAGAAACAAGCATAGTGGACTACGGTGATACCAGAACACTTAAAGCAATTCTTAGAATATGCTAAAACTTTTTGATCTGTAAGTGAGGCATGCAGTGATCCTCAACCTTTTTTACTCAGTGCCATGAAAAACGGTACATAAAAGCGTTCATTTTGGAGGTCTTTAGAAGCTTTGATCACTCTACCTCCACGATCTTAGAACATTCTAAATATCCTTGCTAAAAAATATCGGTGGCTGCAGTTGTCTCATTTTCACCATTTTGAAGTCTGATCTTGCAATGTCACAAAAACAACATTATGTGGGGATGCAACACCCTCACAATTGTCAACAACTGACCTAAAATATGATAGAATGCCGGAGGGGAGCACATGGTCACCATTTGGCAGACATTCAGGCACAAGCACCCAAAAATTTGGTATATTAGCCTTCAACTTGGAGGACTTCAGAATTTGTTACCACTCAGTCTCCTAAAACTCTTAGCATTCGGTAAATGTCTATCTAAACAGTTTGAATAACCATAATAGTTTTATTTGTACCACCTTGTAGGGTTTTGTCAAATGATTCCAAGTTTACCTCAAACTCAATCTCTGTAAACTCGTCGCGTGGGATAAAAATCCTTCTAAACAATTTCAATTCCATCGTGCATTTAGGATCGCTGCTCTTCAACCAGCAACATAGATATTATTATTATGTTCTCTTTTTGTGGTTTGCCTGCCTTTTTTCGCCATTTTCACCTTGGTCTGCCTTGTCTGCTGAACTTGCTTCCTGTTACCATCTGTCTGGTTTTTCAAGCTCTGATCTTGTGGTGTTTATTCTGTAGGATCAATATTGGGCACCTCCAGATTTCAAACGAGTATTGTCTGCAAAACTGAAGTTTTTGACTTCAAGTGGAAAGCTTGTCAAGGTATTGCAGTGTAACTAATCCATAAGCCAAGCTGTCCATTACTCAGTAATTTTGTTGATCAAGAAATGAGTGTCCCCCTCTCCCCATCCTCCCAACTAAAAATAGGGAAGATGATGTCTGCTTGCTTGTTTGCGCAGCTAATTGAATCGGGTACTAGTGTTTGGTAGGGGCCACGCTTGTGCTTAGCTGGTTTTCGTAATTAGGTGCTTAGTATATTGTACTCTTGTTTGAGTGTTGAGTTGAAATGAAGAGTCTTAATGATATTGTTGGTAAGCTTTGAAAGTCATTATTGTCATGGATAAAGTTGTCAGGATTAATTTGATTTTAGAAGAACAATTTTGCTGCATAGTATGCATCTAAAATGAGATTAAATCTGTGAGGCTTCTTTGATGTAGATATTTGTATGTGTACACAAGCGTATTTCATTACTGAACTGATTTTGGGCTTGCACTAATCTGCTTCGTGTGGCCCCATTTCTTGCAGGTTAAACGCAATTACAGAATTGCACCGTTCCCCGTCTTATCTGATAATAGGAGAAATCACCCTATGATAGGTCATGAAGGCAGACAGTTCAATTTCCCCAACGTAGACCGAGATGAGTTCAGTATGCTAAAATCCCAGATTGATCTAGAGCTTGCTAAGATGAGAAGCATGACCCCACAAGAGGCTGCCGCTGCTGCTGCTCGTGCAGTTGCAGAGGCAGAAGCCGCAATAGCAGAAGCTGAAGAGGCTGCAAGAGAGGCAGATGAAGCAGAGGCAGATGCAGAAGCTGCTCAAGCATTTGCTGAAGCAGCAACAAAGATGCTGAGGGGGAGGAGCATGCCTAAGATGGTACGAGTGTAAAGACCCATCCGCTAAAATAATTAGTTAATCATTGCATTTTATTTTGCTTTGGTAGAGGGGGCCTCAAACTTTAATGTTTCTGAGGGTCATTCTGTGCGTGAGACTCATTCAAGATGGTTAAAATTGCAACCTTTAGAGAGCCATCCCAAATGGCGGGACCTATTTCAAATTCCATAAACTGAAGTTGCTGCCAATGTGCAACAGAGTTAGTGTTCCAAATTCCATAAACTGAAGTTGTCGCCAATGTGCAACAGAATTAGTGTACATTGACATTCGAAAATACTCGAATAATTCCCCATGGCCCTCCATGGATCCTGCTTTCAGCTGAAATGACATTTGTCTGTCTGGTAGTTCAGTGTGCATTTTTCCAACAAAGTGCTCTTTGTTGCATCAACTGATAGTTTGGCCTTTATCCTATCACTCTTCCTCTACTTCCAGAACAGAAGAGGGAGGAGGAAGGCACCCACCACTTGATTTTCACTCCCAGTTACTCTTTGAGTCCGTATTTTGAACTTCACCTTTTCTCGAGGAAGCATTTGCAGAAAATTCTGCAGTCTATATCAGTACTTTGGAGTACACTTCTGGGTTCAACATTCTCAGTTTCTCACTCTATGGTCTAATATATATGCAGATGCTCCGCACTTGATATGAGGCTTCTGAAGGGCACATCTTCTGCCAACATCCTTGGTTTACAATAAATGTCCAAGAATCAGATGATGAGCAACTGATGACAGAATGATGGTCTTGTAAATATACAATTTTGGTCTTCCCATAGGAAATATTTGCAGCGTTTGCGTTATGTAAACATGTTATTCGTAATAGTGCCTTTTTTCCCCCTACTTTTCTTTCTCTGTTTTCCTTTGCAGTGCCTTTTTTTTCTACTTTTCTTTCTCTGTTTTCCTTTATCTGCTGCTCTGGCCGAATTCCAGAGGGAAGTTAGAATCATTATGTTACCTGTAGAATGCGTATCAATAATGCAAGGTTAGACGGCCAAATTTTAGATATCTCAAGGAATCATTGTTGTGTGATTTGGTTACCTGCAAATAATGCTCTTTCCTTCACTCATCACTGCTTCGTTAATCTTGATGGTCTTTGATCACATAGTCGTGATTTCTGACCTCTTTTTTCCAGAATAAGTGCAGATCATGTTTTTTTTTTTCAGTTTTTTTTTGGGGAATCAAATCAGATGAGTTCGGTTTAAAATACCAATAACTTTAGTCTAAGTTGAGCAAACCAATGAGATCAATTCAAGGTAAGTTCAGTCAAAGTAAGGTTTTTAAGAGAACATGGCCTCGGTCGAAACGCGAAATAACACAAGGGTAGGAAGGTCTTTTCGCATTCTTTTATGAAGATAAGATTTTCCACCCAGATGGAAGGCATATATTTCATAAGGGATTCTCACCATATCTGTGATCTACACTTCATTCCATATCCTTGCACACCCAAGAGTGACAACCATAACTCATACACCTGCCTTTGGAAAGAGAAAAATGGCGGCTAAAATAGCCCTTTCTCCAAGTCTCGCTCCCAAACCTGCACTATTACATAATAATCCACACCCAATTTCAGCATCCCAACTGCATTCTTCTTCAAAGACTAGCTTTTCCCATGTCAGAATTAATGCAAAATTAGGCAATATAGACACTTATATTCAGAACTTTCTTCTTTTCTAGATTGGATATATTTGCGTTGATGTGATCTAAGAGTTTGTTTAATGGGAGTTTTTGCGACAGGAGGAAGCGATGCTGAGCAAAGAAAGGAGGGAAGAGGAAGTTCATCACCAAAGAGGAAGAACCAGAACAGTGAGTCTCATCTAACTACGTCTGTTTTTCTTTTTCAAAAAAAAAAAAAATTGTTAAAAGGTTGCCTGGATTGTCTTGAGAAAAGGAGAAAAACAGAAATCAAGGAGAATGTTAAATTGATAGAATGTCTAAATTTAGACAACCCATTTTTTGCCATGTTTACCTCTCGATAGATGTAATTAACAACTTGAACTTTTTGATTTAGCCATACGCGAACATCCAATAATGTTGGATATCTGTCATGGTATTTGAATGGTTCCTCATAGTGCATGAATCACAGTTTTGTGTCACCTTCTATAACTTATATTTTTGAATGGTTCAATAAGAGCACGTACTTGTGAATAAAATTGTAGGTACTGGCAAACAGCAGGAGAAAGGGAAGGAGTAAACCCCATGTCAACCCCTCTTCCTTATATACTTATATTTGGGATGTCAACGCCCTTCATAATTTTAGCCATTGCCTTCGCAAATGGTTGGATAAAGTCCCTGCTAGATGAAATGATAATCCATGGTTTTATACCAGCAAAGCGTGTGTTACTTGTGATATACGCAACATTTTTCTTACCATGTGACAACACCGAGCTTCCTGTTTCATACAATTGTCGGCCTCATGTAATTGATGAAATAATTTTCTTGCCTTTTAGTTAGTCTTACACAACCCCCCCCCCCCAAAAAAAAAATAATCAGTTATTGTTCAAAGGAGAAGGTAGAACTCCCAATATACAACCACCAAAAATAAGGGGGGAAAACCCATAACAAAATCCAAGTACCTCTTAACAATCTACATGTATAGCAACTTTTTCTAGGGCATCTTTAGGCCTCTGTTTCACTAGAGTCTGACTGCCGTTGGCCCACAAAGATGTTGAGCTCTTCCATCGCAAATTTTCTCCATTCACAGGACTCGAACTCGAAACCTTGATTAGGGAGTCACCCGGCAATCTAGGATTTGATCCACAAAGTGAAGCTAGCTTCATAATTCACTAGCCCTTAAAGTGCAGCTCCTACCCATAAGTGCCCAAGAAAAAGAACGATGAAACCTTGTCCACTTCAAGCTACTGTGAAAGAATTCAAGGAAACCTTCAATAAGATCCGTCAACGAGGCTAAGTTTCACAGAATTGTCAAAAAAAAGTTGTTTCCAAAGCTCTATTGAAGGTATATATAGTACTGTCATCATCATGGTATTGAGGTTTTGAGTTCCTCCTCACCAGGGTTGCAACATGCAACCTCAAAATACATTCCATTCGGAAATTTAAGTCAGTCCCTAACTAGGTTTAGGGGCTAGGTTTCAAAAAGCTATCGCCTGCCGCCGTTCTCCATCCACCTGCCTCATTGGGCTGCCTTGTCAAATGGTTCTAACATGGCTCTTTTTTTGGGGGGGGGGGGGGGGGATGGCCAATGGGTAGTACACCGGTTCTAATAAGGTTAAGCACCAATCGATTTCTTCACCATTTTAAGCTCAGGTATCCATCGATCTCTAGCTGACTGTTTGTATAGTTCATGCACTTCGATTTTTCTAGTGCATAAGAGGTGCAAAGTTCAGTGCAGTCGGGCTTCAAACTCATTCTTTTGTGACAATCTCGGAAGTTTTCCATTGATACGCACAACCCATGCACTTTGATGTGGACATAACATCTCAATCAACAATAAAATTCCCGTCCAGAAGTGCCACAACTTTGCACCTTTGCTGTTTGTGGTATCCAAATTGAGGTGGTCGCGGTGTTATGTAACCACCGGAGATTCCAGGATAGAAGCAAATGGTGCCTGCTACAAGCAAAAGCACAATTAAGGAGTGCACATACCGTGCGGCATGTACTTATCAATCATCAAAGGGAAAAAAGAAAAGAAAAGAATGTCACACAAGGTGGGGAATCTACTCCAAAAAGCTAGCTTTTAGATGAACAATAATCACCTAAACTATATCTAATCTTGTTACTGAGGAATGTAGATCTCATAATACATACCTAATCGTCCCATCATAAAAGAAAGCTGAAAACTACATTCATGCAATTTTCTGACTTAATATACGAGAGACAGAGAGAGATGAATCCAGAATCATCCCCACAAAGCTTCATATTACATAGGTATCTACCATCTATTGGGGGCAAGCAACTTGATTTACCTAATAGAAGTTCCTCAACTAGTACTGATTATTCTCCTTTAGTAGACCCAGCTATTTTACACCTCCCTCCCCACACCGCCGCCCCCCCCCCCCCCCCCCAAAAAACAAAAAAAAGAAAAAAATCCAAATATTTTTAAGCAAGTGAAACTTATTTTCTGAAAAAGAAAATGCGAGTTTCTCAAAAATGATTATTGTTCCTCTCTACTGATAGGGGTAAGATCGTTTACATCTAAACCCTCGACTTTGATGGGATCCCGCAATTGATGGTGGTGGTTTCCCTCACTTTTTGGTCTGAGACGTGGCACAGACGGTAGAGTATGGACCAGAGATCCAGAGCAGAAGAGCTCCCTTGAGCAACAGATAAACGAACAAGAAAAAAACAACAAAAAGGAGGGCACAAGCCAGCAATTGCAGATTACCAATGTCTGTTTCCTTCAATTAAATAAACAATGTAACACCCGTCTCCTAAAATGTCTCCTAATCTAACTTGGACGACTAGCCACAATTTACAATGTTCATGCTAACTTTGAGAATGAAAACAAGTAGATTTCATAGAAATCACTGTCGCAATATTCTAAAGATCGAGCAATATTCTAAACCATATGGAACAAAAACACATACTAATTAAACAACCAGAATAGGATCTGCATGTCTGACATTCCCTTGACGATCAAACTAGCAGCACGCAGTCAAGGAAAAACCTGTTATTATTATTTATATGCTCCAGTAATTTTATGTTAGAAGCGAGTATATGCAAGAATTTGCTAGAATCCATCCATTTCGACAAGGTAACCAAAAAAGGCAAAACGTTCTGACTTCTGATAGATATGAACATAAGGAAAAAAGAAACTACCATGTTTAGTTGAAAAGGTCACCGGGGGGTCTCCCCGGTTTGGAAAATTACTTCCCAACCACGATGAAGGGAACGTGCCCTGATGAATCAGCAGGATTGCATCACCAAATGTTCCAGCATCAAAGAAATGTGAGAAAGATGCTTCCTTGTCTATCCTCTCTGATGTGACAAGAATAAGATTATACAAGAAGAAGAATCCCAATACAGATCCTTCTAGGGATGTCTGCTAACGATTCCTAACAGAGTGATCCGAGCCTAAATCGTGCTAGCTTTACACAACTAAACTATACGCATTCCCAACGGAGTGATCCGAGCGACATCCCTGGGACATTTGTCATAACACGGAATGGAATGGAAATAGCTTAGGGAGTCAAATTGCGGAAATTTTTACAATTCAATCCACATGACAACCTCAGGAAGAGAAACAGACGACTGTGAAGTAACACAGCAAGAAGCAAAAAAGGCAGCAAAATATACATAATAAAGATGAACAAATATAAACAGAGGTTAATCCCTTGTAGGGACGTAGTCAACTGAAGGGCCTAGGATCCTACAGCTACACAGACATAAACTACAAACAGTAGCAGCTTTAGGAGATATAACATCAATTGAACATTTGCAACTAACCAAGACAAGATGAGCACGAATGCCTCTGCATTTGCCTTTCTGGAAAAAGGGGAAAACAGCTACCCAAAATGGAGTCCGTACCAACTACCAATACCTCTAGCTGCAGCTCTACGCAGTTGAGCAGCAAACAGGAACAAGGTTTCACAACATAGAGTCTGTACGAGCAGGCAACCTCCTGAAGAAATTAAGGGGAACCGATGGAAGTTTGTTGCGGAACCTTGGGTGTCTCAGTGCATAAAAACCAGTCAAAAGCACCACAATCTGGAATGGGGTGACATACAGAACGATGGCAGCAATCAAGCAGAAAATAACAAACAATGCAGTAGCTCTTGGGTCTCTCCAGCTTAGCAAATTCTGAAGCCTCTCACCCTGAGTTGCCAAGTCACCAACAACAGTCTGAATCCTCCCAGCTATACTTCTCAACCGATCATATCTCATCCTAACAATATCAGGAGGCTTGGAAGTTGGAAATGTATCAAATTCTTCATCCAGCTCGTCAGGATGTGCAGTATCTGCACAAGAAAGGCGTGGATCCATGTGTGGTGGATGTCTTGGCCTCCATCTGTAGTACCACACTCCAATCAGGAAGAGGTATAAGAATATTGTGGGCAATATCAGTTCAGGGTACATGACCAAGATGAAGAATAAGATATGAATAAGAACAGTCGTGATGGGGTTTTTCCAGTTGCATATCTGATCAAACCATCTTCCAAGAGCGATTATTCCACCCAAGACATTCATGATTCTCAAGAAATTAGCCTTGCTCCGTCTCATACTCCACATGTGAGAACCCACATCCAACATATATTCAACCACTTCCTTCCTCAAAGGTGGCTCAGCACGACTCAACCTCATTGCCACGATCTGGGTGGCCTGATGCCTCAAGTAGTCAAGCTGACTTACAGTTAAGGGATGTAAATAGTGCATTTTGGGCAGCAATGGATGAGAGTACAAGTGCATCATATTGAGCAAGGATGAACAAGTGAATCTCACAGCCAGTTGAATTTCACCCATCTTCTTCACCCCAGTAGGATGCAACACCAAAAGCGGATATGCATGAGTGTACACACGATCAGTTTCAAGGGTTGAAAGACGAATCCTTACTTTACCAATTCTGGAGTCTCTTGCACCGCCTCCCTTGTCTCCTCCTTGTAAATGACAGTTGTCAAATACTCCAATAGTAATGACAGTGCACGGATCAAATACCTCCCATGTATACTGTTCATTCCATTTCGGGCTTAAGCTATCAATGATAGTTCTCGTCCTCACCCACTTCTGACCATATTTGGCGACACAGTATGCATCTGTAGTCTGATTCCCATCTTTCGTCTTCATGGGCATCAAGCCTTGTGCGCTCAAAATACCCAATTCCAGAACACCAATGCTTGGCTTCCACAGTTGTTTAGCCGTTGGCCTCAGATCACTGCTGTAGTGGGTAGACTCATCCAGAACATGGTATCCACCTTCAAGACAAACCCTCATATGAAGCCGGCTAGCAAATTTAGTTTCCTTCTTTTTCTCTCCTTCCACAGCCATATGTTTCTCAAGATTATACCACCTGGAGTTCATAGGCCTATGATCCAACCTCCTGTCAACATATTGAAGGGGAATTGCACACCTGCCCAACACTTCCTCCTTGTTGGGTGCAACTCTATCCTCCACGCTCAAAATCAATGGCTCCTCAAAAGGCTCTGCGGCCACAAACATCAGATCCTCATTCCACATGGGGTTAACACTCCTGCTTTGGGAGATTCTAGTTTTCTGCACCTGGCTTCCAAGCATAGCCTTGACGTAAACTTCAGGGAAGCGGCCCTTATCACTTGGAACCAGGTCCTGAGCCTCTATCACATTGACCCTCAGATACCAAAGCTTAGGTGACAGATACACCTTCGAACGAATATTAGCAAGAGCTTCAGGCCCACTAACATTCGCAGCATCTGAAATCCATGCCTCAGGAAATGCTTCATCAGCCTGAGTACCCCACCACACAGCCAACATCAACTCCCCTCTACCCTTCTCACTCTTCCTGTCTTCAAGCCTATACCATTGAGGTGCCAAAGGACTATCGGGTGGGACTCGCTTAGGAATCTCATTGAGATCGAACACAACACGGCCAATGAAATCATCCTTGACAATGTCCTTATCCTTAACAGTGACCTCAAGGACCGACGCTTGAACCCGCTCCTTGGCAAAGGCAAACACCTGATTCCACTCAGGGTTATTGTTCTTCTCGAAATGTCGGGTTGTACCCTTATAGTTTCCAAGCTTTACTTCCACATAAGGGTCACAACCACCAGTAATATCCTTACCAGGCAAATCCTTGGCCTTAACAACCCTCACATAGAGGTATTGCATTTGCTCAACAAGGTCATAAGTACTTGTAAGTTTATCTCCAGTCAACTTTCCACCACCAAGGTGGGGACTAGTTTCTTTGAGAGAGAAATCTTCTTGTGGGGGTTTCTGCATTTTCTTGGTTTCAAAACAGCAATACTACCCAACAACAAATCCTTTTGATGCAAGGGAGATTTAAAATTTATACCGTTGTTACTCTATAACCCTCAAATCTCGGAACAGAATTACACCCAACAATCAACACAGAACGGCTATTTTTTTTCCTTTTCAATTTTTTGATCGACAAGGAAAAAGAAACGGCTACCTAATAAATAGGGAAATGGGTTGGAATTCAAATTTAACGGATAGAATAGACTACTCAATCACAGAACTGGGTAATTAAACGTTGCAAAAGCCGAAACGCTGCAGATTAAGCTAAGAACGTTCAAAAGTTAGGTGAGCGAGAACCAAAGGGACCTGTTTTAAAACCTCCATCGATCCAAATGCCTCAAACCTGCAAACCCACAAAAAATAAAACAAGAAATCACTAAAAATGTAACCAAAAACAATACAAACATAACTTTTAACATTGTGCCCATATTCCCTTACATGCAAACTCTGAGACCACAACCAGAGTGAAAAACAGAGGATTTAAGCTGTAAAAACACACAACGCCGAGCCTCTCAAGTACCAAGCCGTGAACTTTTATACACTACTAAGTGTGAAAACCCTAGAAATGTCAGAAAATTCAACAACATGGAAGTGAGAGTGCCTACCCACATCAGAAAACAAGGTGCTCAGAAAGATTCGAAGGAAACCCATTTCAGAAAAACCCCAAACACGTCGATCAAAGGTATAGAAGCGTCATCAAAGCTGCAGAAATTGGGTCTTTTCCTGGCCCCAGAATTCGATAAAGAGAAACAGGGAAGAACACACAGAGAGAGCGAAGGGCAGATGGGGTAAATAAGAGAAGGACGCAATTGATAGAAGGGGGGTGTCTGGAAGGCTCTCTCTACTTTCTCTCTCTAAAAACTTTTGGGTGATTTGTCTGGTACCGTGGACACCAATACATGGTGAAATGTCACGCGGGCACAAACACAGGATCCTGAGGTTAAGTCAACACAATGGTCTACTCTGCTCTCCTGTGGTCTGTCTATCTCTTGTCTGTTTATGTATATTTTGGGATCTATTCGTCCTGTGCTGTTGGTATATCTCCTTGGGGGTGGGGTTGCTTTTCCTGGAAAATTACATTACATCTTACATAATAGTGTTGGGAATGTTGATGCCCTGGCCTTTGGAATATTTCATTTTTGATACCTTTGTCTGTTAAAATGTTAAGAGTATACTTTATTGTGGGGAAAATTTATTCCGATCAAAAAAAAAAATGATGCTAATCGTATTGAAAATTATATATAGTTTCTAAATTATAAGGTATTATAATTTCATTCATGGGAGTTTTATTTTTTTTTTCAAATTTAGAACTTATCTTTTTAATCTTCGAATTCACGAGCTTTTTTCTTTAAATTATTCCGTGAAATTGAAGATCAAATATCTCAACGAAATCAAAACTTGATTATTTTGCTATAGAGAGTACAATACATTGTAGTCCGTGGACTAGGAAATAACAACCATAATCTTACACGTTTAAGTAGAGATTTTTAATCTGTCTAATTAAATGAGCTGATGCATCTAATATATTTAAGTGATTCAGTCGGGTTTAGATTGTGATTAATGATTCTTTTAAAAATGATTTTAGTTTACTAATCAAAAGATGCCTTAAAGATGTAATTGTCACTATTTTTTTGGTCAATTTTATGAGGAAAATTATGCCATAGTATTTAAAAACTGTCATACTTCGCTACTCTTACAGGTCATAAAGATGTCATTATCTTCCATCCACCAATTAGAGAGTCGTTAATTATAAATAGATTTTACACAAATTAAATCAAGATAAATGGGTTTGATCATCAATGCGACCATTCAAATTCAGACGCTCGATATAATTACGCGATTGACTTATGAGTAGGTGGAGGTCATTCCTACCGTTATTAATTTCAACTCACCCTGATCACCCCGTATGATTATTGCTTTTCACCAGCACCCTCATTTCCATTATCTAGAAGAGGTGCACCTAATGTTCTGCACTTAATTACTACTCGATTAGGCTTAATTAATTAATGAAGAAAATAGATGAGAATTCTTACTGTTGGTAAATAACACTGGGAAATCTTATGGCAGTCGATTAAAGTTGATATGATGATAATATGTGATTCATGCAGTCAGCAAAATGTTAATTGAAAATTTTTAAAGGAGATGACGTCATGTAGAAGATATAATAATGTCATCTTTGTTTATTAAACTTTTGTATTAATGAATAAGATATTTAGAATAACTATTTGATACTACGTGGATGGCTGAATGCCAATGATTAATCACCTCTAATATTTTGAAGCGTAATTTTTGAAATATTTACTGACTTTTTTTATTATGCAGCATCCTTCCCTACCCCGCCCAATATGAATAAATAGCAAATCAGATGAATGCTTCCCTTAAACTTATTTAGATAAGTTCCAATAGAATAATCTACCGATAAGATGATTAGAACATTCAATGATGACCAACAATACGTACTGCAATGTATTGCATTTACACATCAAACAAATTAATATGGGAAACGTTTTCCACCCAATTTTTACATCCCGCTCCTGTGACTGTCTATCAACTCTGGTAAGAAATTAATTCCTTATCAAGCTTTCTTTTTCTTTTTTCTGGGGGGGGGGGGGGGAGAGGAGATGAGGGGCAATAGCCACGGCATATTGCAAGATGGATCCAAAGAAACAAAAAGTAGGGCAAAACAATGCAATTGGCGGGTCGTGGTCGCCAACTTTTATCTGTGAAAATCAAACACGAAAGGACAACACGAGAGCAACGCACATGGGAACGGGCTGGACCCGCCACTTTTCGGACCCTTTTGCCTCGTCGCTAACACTGTACATCCAATTTTTGGGTTTCTTTTCTGGGTTTCTATTTCATGCGAGCAACCAACGAAGCAGTGTCTGGTCGGTATCACTATGTTTATCTATGTCTATCACCTACGTTCGAATTTGGATGGAGAAACTCTTCATTGCTATTTATTTGAAAGTGAAAAGGGTTGGGCTGAAACTTGAACCTGCACGGTCTCCCATCCTCTGAACTAGTTGGGCCACTAGGACATCCCTTAAGATAGCGGCCCAGTTGGTGGTCCATTTACCATGATATAACAAATATATATATATATATATATATATATATATATATATATATATATATATATATATATACATACATATATTCATGGGAGCAAGCAAAGCAGTTTGCTAAGCAGCCTAAGCTTATATCATAGTTAATAGTAGTCAACAACAATTGCATCATTTGCATGCATTCAGTGTCGACCTTCATCTATCCCCATTTTACCATAAAAGTGTCCCCGCATTGTTTCAAATTTGGTTCTATGCTCCATGCCATTCATTTGGCACATAAATTACTTTTTACAAGTACTGCAATGTCCACTTATTTGCAAGTGAAAAAGTTTTAAAACATGCAATCTACGCATCAAATTGAAGATAAAAAATCTAGATTATAACCAAATTTCAATCAATGAAACAACCAAATTGAAATCAAAGTGCGTCCTAAAACAAAAATCAAAGCCCACTTAAAAAACAAAAAAAGTGGACTGGCATTGACTGTTGAGGAGAGGTAACAAGGCACAGGGTTTAATTACAGAGTTGACAGCATTGCTAGGGACTCTTCCATCAGCCGTCCGAAGTTGGGCTCCTCTTTTTTTTTCCTTTTTTTTGGGGTAAAAATGGGTAGATCTTATAAATGCACATGATACAAAAAGAATCGAATCCTAATCTTACTACTACACTCCCATTATAAATTCTGCTTTCATAAGATTTAGAGCTCTTGTAAGCAATTCTGCAAATCCTACTCTTACTACAAAAAATAAAAATCAATCATCTTAGAACTCGACAATCCCCAAAGAACTAGCATATTGAAGTCACTACTTGCGAGTTAAACTATGAAAAAAGTATCCACCTTGAAAGTAGCCTAATGGTAGAGTGTCTGGTTTATACAAGATAAATCAAAATTTGATTGACCCCAAATCGTGTGCCCATTTGCCCATCCCCCAAAAAATAAAATCAACAGAAGTTACTAGAAAAGTAGAAATTATGTCCAACCCAGGGCCTGAAATAGGACAAGAAGAGCCCAATTTGAACTGAGCCCAAATTGACCCAACAACCTTGAAATTCCTGGCCGATATTATTTGCATCTTCAACACAAACTTACTGGAATAAGCCCAGATGACCTTACAAAAATTAAGACATGAAGGAAAACTGAATGACTCATCCGGCAGACACAATCCATTCCTCATAACAGCCTTAGGAAGCAGTACACCAGCAAATGGACAAAACAGAAGCAAGAGTAAACAAAAACAAAACCAGAACATCAATAATGCAGCAGTTGAATGAGATATGCAATTAATAGTCAGTACAACCCATCAAACCACTAAAAACAGAATCAAATTTCACATTACGAGTGAAACTACAGGAAGTTACAAACACTACATTAACATTGCTCACAAGGAAAGAGGGTAAGGGTGAGATCGGATAAGGCAAACCAAAGTGCACCTTTCCCAAGCACTAATCTTGTAACCGGGCACACAACAACAGCAGAGACTTTTATTTCGTAAGCCTGGTTATAAGGTTGTGTATATTATAATTATAAAGAACACAAGACCTGTAAGTTCTCACGAAAGTACAGAAACATACTTCAACACAATCTCAATCGCCATAATTTGATGCATATTAGTCACCTTGTAAGCAGTATAATTGACGAATATTCCCAGAAGCTGCACAGCATCAAATGAAGCCAGTTAAAAACATGATCTAAATGGTAAGATGACACCATAATTGTAAAGGCTTGTTCTTTTTTTTCGGGGGGGGGGTCTTCAGATTCATGGTGTGAGAACTAAGAACATATTGGCACTCAACACACATGTTTAAACAGGCTATGAAATTACACCACCATCCAGAAACTACGATATAGCCATTCATCTTAGATTAGTTAGTTCATGAAGCTTTTGTTTACAAGACTCATGACTCCTCACCATATAGCCAGTCCTTGAACAATAAATGAAGTGCACATGATAGTTCTCGCTTCTTGCCCTCATCAAGTGGCGTTTCTCGCAAGATTTGCTTGACCTCACCCAGATTTGCATGCTGAAAGGACGAGCATACATCAAACTTTATGGAAATAATGCAAACCAGAATTCGGGGGAATTCATAAGTGTTAGAATATACTTTTTTATGCTGAGAGGCCATATAAGCCTCAGGTAAAGAAAATGGGTTGTCTTTAGTGGGACAGGGAAGTTCACCAGCAAACCAGTTGGGAATCTGTGAAACCAATCAGAAGAATAAATATCATCATACACAAAAGTCAGAAAAAACATGCATCTGTTGCAAAAGCAAATGCACAACTTTTTCCATGTTTCCCATACTGTGTCATCAGAATTGGCAAGGGAAAGGGAAATAGAAGGTTCAACCTAACGAATTGGATTATTTTTCAGAAGGCAGCAGCATCACAAAACGATAAGCTGAACCACAATGAGTATGGGTCGGTAAATGAAGACCCCATTGTAACTAGGGTTCATAGCAACAAACAGATAACTTCTCATGGGTGAAGCAGCGCAAGCCATGAAAGTAAAATTGGGACTCGAGTTAAACTTACGAAAAAGTTTGTGAACTGGTCTGGGTCTATTAGAGCAGCTGTTTCAGCTTGCACATCAGAAACGCCTGCAGGATGTGACAGTGAATCATGTGGATCAACCACACCCAGCGCTAAGGGTTCATTCCATTTGTTAACAGTTGGCTCAATGCCAACTTGATTCAAATGCTCTTCCAAATCTGCATAGAAGGTATTATAGGGTCCCACCTGGAGAAATTTGAATGAGAAGAATTTTCATTATTAACAGAAGCAAGCAAGAGCAAATAAAACCACTGTTAGCCATAGCCTATGAAATTCACACAAACAGAATACGAAGTTTTTTTTTTTTTGGGGTGTCACCCTCTATGAAAAAATGATCTTATTGAACAGCATCAAAGAGCTCCCGGATTTGTCCAACTATCTATAATGGCCTGAGTCGCCAATTAACAACTCCTCATGACAGTGGCAACACAAAAAGAATCCAGCATGAACATGAATATGGTTCTGTTGCATGAAAAAATAAAGGCTTGACAGGGAGGGAAAAACTTTAGAGGTTCGCAGGCACCACCTTCTTCACTCTTTTGAGAAATTCCAACCTTATCTGCTTACATGACACCTAGAATGCCAGTAAGTTCATGCCAAGGCACTAATTGCTGCGAAAGAACTTTTGGTCAACGCTCACTGGATAGATGTTACTCTATGCCTTTTTTGAGGGGGAATCACTGCACTAGCATCCTATACCTCTTTCTCTCCTGGCCAAATCTTAGAATTTTTTCCTTCAATAAAATGTGAAAATAGTTGTCTCTTCCAGGGTCCAAAACTAAAAATGTATTTCAAAACTTTACAAATTCAGAAATCAAACTAAATAGCGTGTTTTCAGAATTGTCACTGCCGTGTCAGCACGTTTACATCCTAAATTTGGGGGTGCTTTGTGATCATACACCATGCAGCAGAAGTACTTGGATTGCAAAATTAAGCCTGCTACATCATTGCACATGCCATTGCTCTATAATGAAACATTGAAGCTGCTTATACAACTACAAAAGCAGATTAGCCACTACCCACGAATGAGAATGCAGGCCAAGATTTCAGCATTCACCAATTATCATGCTAGGCAGCTTATCCATTTCATTAGTCAATACACAAACACAACAACAACAACTACTACTCCCAACATGGGCCTTCCTTTTGCAAGGTATGGAGAGATCCAAATGTAGGCAAACTTACCTCTGTAAGCATAATTAATACACAAGCAGAAAGGGAAATGCCTATACTAAAGGAAGGACGCCTAAAATAAAAGGAGGAAATGTTCTTTCTGAAAGAATCCACCAGTGAGTGTTCTGCTTATCAGCATTATCTAAAAGCATTAGCATTCCCTTCATTAGCTTATGTAATTAGCCAATAATTTGGAGTTGCACAAATTTCAAGAACTTGAAGCCCAACAACACAGGCCCGTGCTAAATACTTGGAAAAAAAGAGATGTTAATAACACTAATTCTTAATAAGCTAGGGGCAAAATTGTCCAAATTACTTATTTGACTAAATCCTTAATAAGCATTCTTTATTAAACCATGCAGATAATTCAAAACAGAGGGAGTATATAACAAAGTCTTTCCTTAACTTCATGCTTTTGTAATTTCTTACCTGTTCATTAGAGAGTTCTTACAGCCAACTATTTCATTCAACTAATTTGCCTTGTCCTCCTTCCAGAGAAAAGGGCCTAGGAAGAAATGTACATATAGATGTAGACTAGTCCTTTAAAAAGATAGACAAAATTCTAATTAAAATACAAACATTAAATGGATACTATTAACAAGTCAAGATTGTAAAAAGCAAAGCTAAGTAAGTTGTAGGGTTACAAAATAAATCAAACATTAAAATAATTTGCTTTTGCTTTTGCTTTTGCTTTTAGGCTGTAGATGCTTATGTTGTTATCTACAGGTTCTTAGAGTTTCTTCCGACTTCTTCTAAGCTTTCTAATTAAATTAACCTATGCATCCAATTTTTTCCAGTCCAAAAGAACAGAATAAAATAAATGAAATAACTTGAACTGCCTGTTTTGCAGTTCTGCCCATCATCTCAGATTTGAAAACTTTATCTCAAAAAATGTGAATGTCAATTTTTTTTAATCAGAATATGAATGTCAATTAATAATGAACTCTATTTTTTTAGGGATGAGAGTGAAGAATGGGTAAAAAGATTTAGAAAATTAGGATATTTTGATACTAAAGTTGTTTTGTATTTTTTTATTATTTTCATAGGTATTTTTCAAGCATATTTTAAGATAGCCAAAATATTATATAAGAGGTTGGCCAACACTAGGAAACGTAAATGATACGATATACAACAGAAAAGGATAAAAACAAATCCCCTCATATAATCCTAACAGAAATAACAAAAATACAAAAGATCTTCAATATCTAAATATTCTAATTTCCTAAATCTTATTACCCATTCTTTACTCTTATCCTGCATCACTCCCTCTATAAGTCTCACGTAGTTTATTAGACATCCAACCATGGCAGAATAATTACTCGCTCAACCTCCTTCTTTCTTGGATGGGTAAATTTACACAACTACACGCAATCTAGAAAGAATTGAACCTTGGTCACTCATGTGAATGCCAAGCACCCTTCCACTAGGCTATCCCCAACGGGACCTCTTAACCTCCATCATTCTTATTCTCCCTTACTCTTAACTTCTATTTGCCATATCCTAAGAAGCACGGACACTCTCCATGGCTTCACGTATCCATGTCCGACACGTGTCGGACACTGACACTCTCGGACACTCTTTGGACACTCTCAAACGCATGCAGAACATATAGACAATATGAAGAAATTAAATTATGTTATTGATAGTTATAGAACGCACCTACTATGAACAATTTGCTATTATTCTCATCCAAACATGATCCTCTCAAGGATAAAGACATAAAACAAATTATAAACACATACACAATAGAATAAATATTTTCTAACCACTATGTGTCCGCTAAACATGTCGTGTCCTACTCTTCAGAAAAATCACATGTCTGAGTGTCGGTGTCGTGTCGTATCCATGTCACGTATCAATGTCCGTGCTTCTTAGACCATTCCTCATAAATTGCCAAACCAACCCTTATGCTCACCTCATTCCATGTTTAATGTTCTCTCCTCTATCAAACTTTCCAATATCTTATCTTTGCTCTTTCTTACCCCAATTGTAAACTCCAGCTTTGTTCAGCAATCTGCTTTCGGAACAAAATACCATAAGTGGCATTTAGATGATTAATATGCTATAAAGCAAAATATAAGCATTCACGACCGCCAGCTGCATTTTCTGTTTATGGTGCCATGGTTCAATAACCCAATGCTTGCGTGAAGTTCTAATGCCATGTTTATCTTTTGGCAATCCTTTTCGCGGTAAGGATTTGAAGGCCTCAGAGCTATCATCCAGTCACCACATAAAGTGCAACTTAGGGCTCTTCGTTGACCTGATATCTCCATCAGTTTCTTCTTTTTTAAGGAAAATAAAGACTATTATACATGTCATAAGTAAAAAAATTTTATCCAAGTACTCTCCAACTACAGAGTATAAAATTTGAAAAATAATAATCCAAGCATGGTCCAACTGCTAACAAAAATTCAAGCGAACTAAAAGAGAAACTATTTTCCAAAGAAGACCCAAGACCCCTCCCCCCAAAAAAACCACAGTCACCACACACACACACACACACACACACACACACAGAGAGAGAGAGAGAGAAGGCTTTGAAGGAGGAGGAGGAGGAGGAGGTTCTAGCTATTTGTTCATAGCGTAGAACTAGATGTAAAACATCCAACCTCCTGGCCCGCAAAAGACTCACACAACTTACAAAAAGTACAGTGTGTTATCAATAGAGATGGCCTGCTGTCTCATACTCATTCCAAGGCAATAACACAATAATCGCAAGAAGCCACATAAGCAAGACCTTATTAGCTGCAAATTTAAGCAACTCTCCAAATGCATTATCTATATTTTACTCTTCAGATATATTTAGGGTGTGCCAGATGGGACTTTTGAGGGAAAGAAATCAACAAGTCTCCCTTGATGCCACCACCAAGGCATAAAGTGACCAGCCTTTCTATCCAGCAAACTTGTGAAAAGAATGCAGCACCTTCTTGGAAATTGTGGATCTCATCAATTGAGCACTACAGCCAATTAAAATTATAATCTGCATTGGTGATACAAGAAATCACAGAGAACTGACATACCTGGAGTTTATGATTGTCCCCAACAATAAGAGGTCGTTGGCTGACTCCTAAGAAGAACACACACTCACGACAATTGGCAATGCAAACTCGTTTGGCAGCAGCAATGACATGAACTCGCTCACAATGTTCTATTCTTATAGTCTGTGGACATCATAATTGCAAGTCCAATCGTAAATTTCATATCTCATTCAGAATTCTCATTCAGCCCTATCTTCAATAGAATCAAATAGACGTACAACTTCATGGGATCGTCTGGGTTGTGGAAAAGAATATTTATCTCAGGAAATTACCTTGCCAACAGCCCCAAGAACTATAGTTGCATCTGAGCAGCCATATATGGTAGCATACCTCAAAGGTGCCAAAACATAAATAACCGAATCATGGCAATTTAATACCTGCACGAAAAGGATAATTAACATCAAGTCCTTTGAGCAAAATAGAAATATGCCAACGATACATCGAGGTTCATGAAAGAAACCCTTTAAGCAGGACCTTTATGAGACTAAACACAACATATCTCATATTTCCCCTAAAAAGACCATTGTACAATCTCAAGTTGATACCATCAGTGTTCTACAGCAACATACAAGATTAATCATTGAGCAAATTATTAATGATGCAAAATGCCTTTGATCATCCTATCAGTTGTCAAAAAGGCACTTCAGTTCATTACTTACTGTAATCATCATAAGCATCTGATTTTCTTCACTTCAAAAGATAGAACACCAAAGCTTGGGACAACAGCAAAGATGTAATGGACTCTGAAACGAATAATACATCAAACATAATACTGCTATCGAGCAGAATAACTTGCCACAAATCTAGCCATGAAACAATGTCTTCAAATCAGAGATTATAAAACATAGTTGAGCCCAGGATCAGCTCAGAGATTGAAAAAATTCTCTTTTTTCTACACTTTCTAATCACCTTTCCCAGTTATCACCTTAGCTTCTTTTCCAATATGTTACTGAATTAGAGGACTTTTCAATCAGCAAAAAATTTCAGCGGCCCCCCTCCCACAAAAAAACACCCATAAAAAAGGACAAAGTCCAGCATTCCTAAACTAACCACACAAACAAGTCCCACATAATTTCGCATTCCAACCTTGAGAGATGAACCTTTAACTTCAGCTGCTTGTTTTACGTATGAGGATTTCGAGATGCCTTCAATGAAAGTCAGACCCTTGGAGGCTGTTGACGCCTTAGTTGAGCCTGCATTAACATCAGTCATAGCAACATCCTGATCAGGACCGCTTGATGGGCCGTTTTCTTTTGCACTAGCTTTCTCAGCTAAACGGTCCAAGGAATCAGCAATCTTCTGCAGAAGCCAGTCATGAACTTGCGCAGCAGATACAGCAGCAGCAGGCATATCAGGATCTGAATTTGCAAAAAATGGAGCTGCTTGGCTCAGTGGTATCGTTTCAGAACCCTTTCCACCAAATTGAATCAGAAAGCCAAGGTGTTCAAACCTGTCCATGGACAATACCTGCCATAAAAAATAAAAGTTCAGGTATAATTCATGCAAAATAGTAAAAAAGATTATTAGATGAAATACATTCAGTGAACACTTATTGGAGTTGTTAAAGAACTATTTGAATTATGACCATGATCAAAGATGTCAGCACTTGAATCAGGATCAGAACAAAAAACAGCATTAACGTCAAAGAACAGTGTACTTTACTTTAGAAACTATCGATCACATGATATATTTGAGAAAATAACTTAAGAAAATTCAATGATTATTGCTTCTAGAAACCAAGGACGGAAAAACATAGTACAAAAAGCAGGAGCCACCGCAACCTACCAGAGATTCATCACCTTCCCCCTCAACTGGCTGTGCTAAAAGTGTGAGAATATTAGCCAAATGCTTCTGCAAGTAGGATAACTGGTGAGATTCTTCATCCGATTGTGATGGCATAAATTTGCGACTATTGCTCCTCACGAGCTGCAACAAGATCACAAAATGACAAGTTACCATCAATAGTGGGCATGCCAGGCGTCATAATCCTCTGATTTCCACAGAACTTACCACACTTAATTAAATCAAAGATTTCTTATATCTAACACAATCATATTCCAAATTGACCAATACACAAAACCTAAAATTGCAATCCACCACAATCTTACTCATAATTCTTCATCCAATTCATAAAATCCAATCACAGACAAAAAACCTAGTCATTCATCAATCATAGAAATACCAGAATCACAATTGAAGATTTCTTATTTCCATGTGAAACAAACCACAGCTCCATCTAAGTTAAAGATTTATTATATCCAACTCAATCCTATTCCAAATTGACCAGAACATAAAAGCTAAAAACGCAATCCTCTGCAAGCATATGCTTACTCATAATTCTTCATCCAATTCATAAAAATTCAATCCCATGCACAAAAACTACTCATTCATCACCCATTAAACAAATGCAAGACTCACAATTAAAGATTTCTTATTTCCACACAAAATGACCACAGCTAATTAAAGATATCTTATATCTAACTCAATCCTATTCCAAATTGACCAATACATAAAAGCTAACGTTGCAATCCAGCATACTTTTCTCATAGTTCTTCATCCAATGATTCCAATTCATAAAAATTCAATCTTACGCACAAAATGTATTCGTTCATCAATTACAGAAATGCCACAATCACGATTCAACACCAAACGAACGACACTCCATCTAATTTAGCATTTCTTACATATAACTCAATCCCATTCCAATTGACAGCATATGAAAGCTAAAATCGCAATCCACCATACTGTTACCCCTAATTCTTCATCCAATTCATAAAATTCAATCCCACGCACGACAATAAGTCATTATATCTCTCAATTACAGAAATGCCAGAATCACAATTCATTACCTGGAGAGGAGAAAGAGCGGAGAGGTAGCCATCGAAGGCAGACGTCGAAGGCCAAACATCAGTAACCGCAGCTAAATCCTTGTGTCCTCTAGGAAGGAGCCTCTTATAGGTCTGAATATACAAGAAGATGATCAAATCAAACACATTAACTCCCGCCGATTCAACTTCATCAGGTTTGGCAGATACAAGCAGGTCGGAATCAAAGGGTAGGACAGCGGCGAGAGTGTCGAGGACGAGTCGCGAGTGGTCGCCGGAGATCTGAAGACAATCTGCGATAGCGGCCGAGTCGACTCGGAGAGAATCGGAGGTGCAGCGTTGAAGGAGCTTCTCCTTCAAGATTCCGAGGGTGGCGGTTCCGTCGGAGAAGATGAGCTTGGGAATAGGAAGGAGGCCGTACTCGAACGGCTCCCGCCGACTGTGGAGGTGGATTGGATCCGGTGACGGTGGCGCCGCCGCGTCCTCCGCCATGAGGAGAGAGAGAGATGGCAAAATGTGAAATCAGGTCTTTCACGAGAATGAGATTTTTATGCGTGAGAGCTGGTGGCAACGAAGGAGGAGAGAGAATGTGAATGGGGAGAGTAGATGGTGAAGTCACTGGGTCAGCTCCGCCACAATAGTGAGGACCGGTGGTGCTACTGCTGTGGTGGGGCTTCAATCTGTTGATTTCGTGTCTGGACTGTGCAAATTCTCTCTCCAGAATCCAGATGAGATAATTGCTATTGTGTCGAAAAAAAATTAAAAATATTAGACTTATAGTTCTCTATCTTTTTACTCCATTCATACGAAGATGCAAGTAAAAAGAGCTCATTCTTGATGAAAAATTTGATAAAAGAAAGACTTATTTGTTCAGTCTTCCAATAAGTTCTAAGACGGTTCAATGTGAAAAGATTATCTCTGATTTGTATCTTATAATCTCACATATGTATTTTGCGACTAAAGCCCTGTTCTTTTTGCTGGTAAATTTTAAAATATCAATCCCAACCCACTTCAATCTACTTCCACTATTTTAACCAAGTTTAATTTATCAAATAAAAAAATTTAACCTATTTCAATCTACTTCAACCCACCTCAACCTACTTCAATCCACTTCAATCTTTTACCCACTCTAATTTACTCATGAAAAGAACAGACCTTAAATAAGAGTATAATATACTACTCACTTCAAAAAATATAACGCACATTTAAAAACTCTAATCTCAATCATACGTCTTACATAGATTGCAAAAAAAATTATATATTCTTCACTGATATACATACTCGGAAATACTCAAAGAATTAAATTGAAATTTGATGGACAGAAGAGGTTATTGAAGTAATTCATAAGATTCGAGAAACTTGTGGCAATTTTTAGTTTTCTTTTCCCAAGCCATCAAGTCAAAGTTGGTTAAGAGCCTCTCCAATAGATAGCTCACGGGTGAAAATTGAGGAGAGAGAAAGCAGGTGAGGCAAGGGAAATACTCCATTGGTTGCCTCACAGCAAACGCCTCATGGGAAGTCTCACTGGGGTGAGCCAGCTCTCACTCCATCTCTTGTTTATTTATTTTTTTATATTTTAAATTAGTTTTTTTTAATTCTAAAAATAAAGTTGTGTGCTGTAAAGTGAATCCATAAATGTTATTTTATTTGGTGAGCCTTTTATTGGAGAGACAGAGAATTGTGAGTTAAAAAATTGGCTTACAAGCTGATGTGGCAGAGGCAGACCCCACTAGTGAGCCAAAAAAATGGCTCACCAATGAGAATGCTCTAAGTCACTTAAGGATGATATTACAGCATACAGTTGGTGTATCGTCCCTTATGCATAGGATATTCGATTGTACAGGGTGATCAACATGAACATATGATGATATAGCCCTCATATATTTCATGTCAACTTTTAAGTCTTCACAACAAGAAGAGAATAGTGCTTTTAAGGAGCTTCATGAAGGCAGGCAAATGATACAAAAATCACAAGAGTCTTATGTCTTTCACATTAGCAGTACTTGAATTGCATCAGCTGTAACAGAAAAAAGACGCATCAATTCATGGAAACCCACATATATTGCAATCAAAATTTCATTTACACAACTATTTGAAGCTATTCACCAAGATTTCCCACATAGAGTTCGTAATGTCAAGAGACAACAATCAAGTTTCTCCATAATCAAATGTAAATCATAAATGGCAGCATACAGTAGTGAAACTTCTGTTTGAATTTTTCTGGATGAGGATCAGCCTGTAGGAGCCATTTGGAGCAGCTTTTCTGCCTGATCTGGGAAGAAAGTGATAAATAGAAATGCACCTGGGAAATCAACAGATAGAATCAAACCATCAATGGATTAAGCACAAGATTCACAAATTAGCACCATTGCAAAGACTATACCAGACTAAAGTGAAAAGTACAACTAAATTGACCTAGGCATTCAAATCCCTTTATATCACGACACACTGGAACAAATCACATTGTACTAGTAAAGATAAAGCTACATACGTTGACTCCCACCCCTTGCCTCATTCAGACTCCAGTTACAGGTTTACTGTGCATACAATCTCTCAAGTAACCTTTCCAGACAATAGCAGTTTTTTCTTTAACATGAGACATTGATCGTTATCGGGTTAACTCAACCCAGTACCCCAGTGCTATGAGGCAACCAACCGAATAACACTCAACCTCCATTGGCCTGACTAGACAATGATGCAATTTTAACTAGATCAGATCATGAGGCCCACTGGACAGCCTGGTTAATTGGCTGCCTCTAGAAATGCAGAGGAAACGGAACTTACACACAAGAATTGTCCCAAGAACAGCCGAAATCTTTCCTTGAACTGTAACCAAACCTGCCTTGCCAGCCTTTTCTAAGTCCGTGGAACCAACAGATTCAAATGTTCCTAAAGAAGTACCATGTCCTTCGGTCATTACTGACATGTATTATAGTGTTCAGTGAGCCAAAGAGTTGAAGTTTGCAGCATCATAATACCTGGTTTAACTGACTGAAGTCCCGATGTTATGCATGCTATGTTGTGGAACCCAGCTTCCTCCAACTTACGAGCTGCAGCTGTGGACCTGTAAGAATTCAATCAAACATGGTGCCACCTCACCAACTTCACGTGATTTGCTGACAATTTTATAATTCACAATAGGACTCAAAATCTCTCGGCAATTAGTACTCAAAGCAAAGTGATTCTTTTTGTGGGGGTGGGCCGGGGAGGTGGCGGCGGACATTTTTCTGCAGATATGAAACTGGGAAGAGTGATGAAATAAACATTCAGATAACTCAAGTCAATATTAAGGAACTCATGAAGATTTCTCAGATATGCTGAGTATGCATGCCCCCCCCCCCCCCCCAAAAAAACACCTTACATAAAGCTACACTTTCCGTTTGGAGATATAAGCACGCAGGAGCAAGCTTCATGATGGACTTCTGGTTAACCATTAATCAATCACAAAAACACACAACCAGGCTCGTGGAAGATCCATAAAAGTACAAGACAACATTCAAGTCCATCCGCCTATGAACAGACCAAGAATTATGTAATTTGAGTTGCTCCATGTTAGCTTGCACTAATTGAGTTACAAATATATCCTCACAAAAACAGTTTACAGGTCTAATCAAGGCGATCCTCCAGAAGAATACCGATGTTTTCTGAAAACAAAAACCTTTCAGTTAATGTCTAGCGTGGCTATAAAGTAAATAGACTTAACTAGTATCTTCATCACTACAATTATGCTGTGAACCAACTAATTCAAAATATCATAGTTGTATAAAGAGACAGTAAACAAGATATTCTGAAGTACAGCATTTCCATTAAGACTACAAACTACAGACACCTACCTCAATCCCTCCTGGCACACGAGCAATATTTTGCTTTCAGGTGAGAACTGGCTCTTCACAGAATGCACAAAATCAGGGTTTGGTTTGGTGAAAGGCAGGCCAAAGAACAAGCCAGAAAAATTGTTGTGCAAAGTCCTTTTTATTATTGTGCCTGCAAATCAACAATCAACAGTCAAAAAAACAGAACCAAAACTATATATCAGCTTTGTTTTTCAAAAGAATAATAAACGCCATTATGCATCACGAAATGCAGAACTTGTCTAGAAGACTAGAACAATCAATGCCAAGGCAGGCCTTAAGTCAGCATAGCAGGCTCGCTTACTAACACTTTAGCTCAATTTTGGACTTTGTTCGATTGCTAAGACTGAACCATTACCCCATAGTCACACCCTTGGTTGCTGAAGCCTCAATCAGATCCTCAGCTCCAACCAAGCTTAAGCCAAGTTTTGACAGACTGAGCCCAAGCAGCTCAGTCCTGCTCAGAAAGATCCACATTGGAAATAATCTTCCAGATTTTGGAGATACAATGCTACAGCCTACAAGTGAGTTTGCCCATTTTGAACAGGCAAAGACACTGTATATCATTGCATTATGATCCACCCAAAAAAAAAAAGAGTGCTCTTATAAAAGCTAATAAACAGCTATAGAGCAGCAGAAATAAAATTGAGCAACAAGGGTGTTACCAGGGTCGTTGTCTTTATTTTCAATGAAAAGAGGGACGTGGTAACATGACTTGATATGAGCTCGTTCAAATTGAGTTTTATCCCTCACATCCACAATGGCATATCCTTCTTCTGCTACAAGTTTTTTCGCATCATCAGCATTCACGTAGTTAATTTCAGCTGTGATTCTGAGACTAAGACATCTCTGGCGAAAAGATCTCTTATAGGTCACTAACCCTCCAGCAGAAGTCTGGAATGCCAAGGAAGATGCTTGAAAATCACTGAAAACATACATCTTATTTTCGCACTCAGCATTTCACAGTAATAAATAGCCATGTCTAGAAGGCTAAAATGTACTAGCACGATAATAACCCAAAATGAGAAAGGACGACACACGCACACTGTGTTTCCCTCGCACTGCTGTGGTTCATGACGATGCCCATAATAGGAAATGAAATACATTAGGGATCAAATACACTCAACAACTGTAAGCAAGGTGCTGTAAAGCGTACCATGGTAGAAATCATACTTATGCAACAAAGATAAGAACCCAAGCATGTAATTGTTCATGTTCTTAATAGGAGGAGTGGCTCATTGGGCTTATCTTATGTCATGACATTCTTACCTTAACCGCCCTATGTGGAACTCTACTTATGAGCGACGTGAGATCTTAGATTGTTCCGCGTGATTGACAAATTGAGAAGACACACTGGTTGTATCTCTATGCTGCTTAACTATTTCATAAAACAAAGTTGAACAGGGAAATTGTATTTGTACTTCAAACTGGTAAATGCATCAAACATTATTAACACCCAGCATCAACAACACATAACCAACTCAAAACAAATATAAACTTGCACGCCAAAATGGCCTAGCTTCACACATAACTCGTTACAGATGAACAATTTTAATACTATTTGGTCATAATCAGAAGCTAATACTACTGGGCTTGTAGAATTTCCATGAAAATTGAACACCCACAAAATCAATTTCTTTTTTGAGGAATTTTCTACCAGACACCACCTCAACGGCGCAACCCACCCCATGCCCACCAAACACACGACCCCAAAAGAAAAAAGGGGTGGGGGACAGGGGGGAGTTTGAGCGTGCAGCTAAAGGAATTGAAGGGTTTAAGAGCTGGAGCACATAATTACCTCCGACAAGGAACAAAAGCACGGTAGCTAATACTCGCCATTGAAGAGGTTTAAGGGCACCTCTTCAGTCAACCTTCCCGCCTTAATATCCCTTTGCAATCTTGCTTCTATCCTTCTTTTCTCTCTCCTCGCTGTGTAATGGCGGTTGGAATCTAGAAGCCATGAAATTAGGAACGCGCAATGGGTTCCTGACACGTGGCATCTAAATCCGGTGAACTTTCCGTTAATTGAATCCTGGAATATTTTGTCCGGATTGGGACTTGGATTATAATCGATCTGGGCCGGTTCAGCTAAGGGCTGAGCCAATCCGACTCGGCTTGACCGGGATTGCGCATCCATTTGGTCGGTCCAACTCAAGGGTTTTTTTGGGCCCCGGGGGGGATCCAAAATAACTCAAGGGAACATGTACGAACTACAAATTTGTTTTGATTCTGCATCCGAGTCCATAAATTTGAGATATGTAAAATAGCTTGAAGCAGTATGTCTACGTCCTTGTATATTTGGACTTAAAACAATGTTGTATATGGCAATGTTATACATATGTCCGGAGTCATTTCACAGTTTGTATCATGATATTTATGTATAAAATATGTAGATTATTTTTTTGCAGTATTTGTAATTGATTTTTTAAATTTTTTGGGTGAAAAGAAAGCCGTAAAAGCTTATTAGGTATGATATAGAATTACAAACTTAAGTAACAACTCATAAAAATTTAGTAGTTAAACTAACTCGGCATCTACATGTATGATTCATTTTAAATTGCATAAATACATATGTTTTGTGTGGATTGTGTAAATTAAATTTGTCATGAATTGCTTACTTTTCTAGAACATGACTAATATTCGGCTGTCTAAGCCTGATTGAATGTGATTTAGGGGATTAACTTATTCATGCCACAAACGGTATATGCATATATACATGTGGGTTTAAATTTGAGTCATGCATAATGTATTGAATATTTTTGGTCTAATGTCCAAGTAAAGCATGGCATGTAACATGTAATCAATTGCAAATATAATGTCAATCTAATAAATTCAATATAAGAAACTACATATTCATCTTGTACCGTTTATTATTATTATTAGTGGCATAATAATTAATGCTATTAACACATCGTACACTGTACATTATGTTTTTTTTTTTTTTATTTGTATGATACATGACATTAACTTTCAATAGACATTGTAGATTTTCAGTGAAATTATATCGTGTGAATGGCCTATATGTCATCATATTCGATGCGTATTGCAATTACATGTCAAGTAATTGCGATATTCTATAATGATATTCAATTATGCATAATTATGTGTAAAGTAGCTGTAAAGTTTTGTTGTCATTTACAAGGTTATAAATACTCGTGGTTAAATTCCACTACTTTATTATATAATTTTGATAAACTAGTTCACCTTCGAATTTGCAACCTTTGGTGTGTGTTCCGCTTTTGTAGTGTTTAGAAGTTCACGTCCGAATTTATTTTCATTTATCCATAAGAATGTCAAGTATCCGTCCTCCTTTCCCCAATACGACAACTAAACAACAAAACAATTATCTTTATTTATGCTATTAAGTCATAAATTGAAATATTCGAATTTTTAAACTGACCATAGAATGTTGAGCCAATTTTAAACATATCACTAAGATGGTATATTTAAAAGTATAATTTACTAAACCAAACTAAATAACCTTGTGTATATTACATTTGGCACTCCATTTCACTTAACAAAAGAGACATATGAAATTTTCACAAGGATCAAACTCTTTCTAGTAAAGCCTGTTTTGCGGCTTCAATGCACTTTTCCTACGACTAAAGGTTGTGCTCAATTAAATGCCATGAGGTAAATACAGATTCATTTATCTTGTTATTCAAAAAGTTATAAAAAGCACTACCAATTGTCACATAACTTATATATATATATATATATATATATATATATATATATATATATATATATATATAAAATTATATAAATAGCCAAAAAAATAAATGCCAGCCAATGTAATAATAGTTTATTTATTAATGTTGTCTATAAAAAAAGTATCGATTCTATTACGAAATAATTTCGTATATTACTCTTACAAAAAAATGAATTGTTAACTAAACTTCTTATAAAAGCTTTCATTGTGCCGTCAATCATTTTTATTTGTTGATCCTAGAAAAACTTGTGATTATTTTTAAAAATAAAATGATCTTAACTTATAAATTATTATTTCAATATGTACTGTACGTCTATAAGCACAGAAAACAGTACCTTTTTATGCACTCATTCCCCAATAAAACCAACAAAAAAAGGAAAAATAAATGAAACTTAAAAAAAACAATGCTGTTAGAAAAAAGGAAAGGAAATTGCAGACAGAGGCATCAAATGCAGAATTCTCAAACCCCAACCCCGTATCTCTTGCAAAGTCCTCTTCCTTTATGCAGGTACAAGCGTACAGCTTCCTCATCAATGTCTTCGTTTCTCTAACCCTAGCTCGCTCTCCGTTCACCGTCCTCCGGCGCCTCCCAATTCCCTCCACCATTCGCGCCGCCGCTGTCGCCGCCGTATCGCTCTAGCATCCGAGTCGCTATCGCCGCCGCCTTCTCGTATCGCGTCGATTGTGTGTGCTTCTCATCTCGCGGTACCTTTTTGTCTCTCCATGTTGATTTCCTCTTTCAATTTGCAATTTGTTCAAAATCAGCTGGATTATTGGGGTTTCATTGTGGAGTTCATCCCTTGCAGTTGGTAAATTTGAGGTCTTGCTTGCTTCTTGTCTTCGAATTGAAACTTGGATTCTGTATGTCAATTGAAAAGCTGAGATTTTTGATCTTTTCCGTCAATTTTTACACATCCTGCTAGCATTTTGGAAGTGGTGTGTTCTTTTTATGTTTTAGACCTGATTCAGACGAACCCTACTTCTTTTCTAAAGCGAAGGTTGTGTCGGGTACGATCAAGTACTTAATTGGTGACAGTGATTGCCTTAATTTGTTTTCGTTTTTGTTGGTTGGGGGGGGGGGGGGGAGCTGGAGGCAGTTTGACAAATCGCGAATTTTCTCTGGGTGCTATCCCTGTGGGTATTTTTTGGTGCCCCCCATTTGAACGGTTGAAGATATGGATATTGTTGCAGTTTCTTGATGGTCAAATCTTATGCCCGAAGTATGAATTGGTTGTGAGTTGTCTTGTGCTGTCCATAGAACTGCTTGCAACTTCTTCTACGACATTAATCCAATCACATTGGCATGGATGAGTGCCAACACTAAGGCAAGTTGATTTGTTGCAGTTAGTGACATTATTGCTTGACCCATCTCAGCAGGAAAAATTGCATTTGTGTTGAGTATGTGTACTTGTCTGTGTATAAATTTCTGCTTCTGCTGGGGGTGGGTTCATGCCTGTTTTTGTTGATCTTGGAGACTCAGTGTGATGGTTTAGGTAATGCCAAGGCCCAAGACATGTCTATCATTTTAACTTCCCTCCTCATGCAGATATTATTATTGCAAGCGATTTGATGGCGAGTTTGGTTTCTGGAGATTCCTCACAGCTTGGAGCTTTTGAAGGGGCCTCCCACAAAATGTCCTATGAGAAGTCCGAGGATGGTGGTCGATGGTACTTTTCCAGGAAGGAAATTGAAGAAAATTCTCCTTCTAGGCGGGATGGTATTGACTTGAAGAAAGAAACCTACCTACGCAAGTCTTATTGCACGTTTCTACAAGATTTAGGAATGAGGCTTAAAGTGTAAGTCTTCTTTGTTTTAAGTTGCTTGCCCTGTGTATGTCTTATCCATGTCTTTCTTGTATGATGAAGATTTGTTGTTATCAAAACATTGACTTTTTGATATTGAAGTTTTCTCCAGTCTTGAGAGGCTTGAGCGTGCTTTAGGATTATTCATATTTTTTTTTTTTTAAAGCTTTGACAAATGTTGTCATCCTCCTATCCTCTTATGAGGGGGTCTGCATCAAGGATTTTTGGTATAGCGTCAGGAAGGACTGCAAGAAAGAATTGGGAACATAACCAAGGGACTTAGTAGGTAATGCGCGAAAAAACAAAAAAACACTTGCTACAGTCCTGGCTGGCATTAATGCTGTGAAGAGTCAGAAGGAGGTGTATCATAATTTGGTTGCTGTCTGCTGCCTTGGGTTCAACTGATCTTGGATATGATGCTAGCGAGTTCGTTGGTTGGTCCGCAATTTAGAGCAACAGTGTCACTCTGTCAGTCCATTCTAGTTTGAACCCGGAAAAAAATCACAAGGTAATTCAAAACTTGGTTAACCATTCAAGGGCATGTCTTTCCCCACTTTTTACTTCTGCATCATGTGACCTGATGCACGTCGGCACGTGACCTAACAGGGTGAGGCCTGCCTCTTAAACATATTGCAGTGGAAGGGGCAAACATGTTTGTGTAGTTGTGTGTGTGCGCTTCTGTGTGTTAGAGAGAAAGATATATACATTGGCGGGGGTAACAAGGTGTTGGTGTTCAATTAACTTTGGTTTGGGATTGACAATATGGAAATACCTAGTAGCATTGGGTCTACATCAAAGCCAACAATCTCGAAATGCTTTTCCTCCCCTTATGCATACTGTAGAGCGCTAAATTATCTATCTACTAGTCCCGCGAAATTAAGGTTTTCAAAATTCAAAGGGCTTTCCTGGAACTAAGCTGAAGCTTTGGTTAATATTAGCAGGTGGAGGGGAAAAGAAGCAGAAGATGGTTTCAGTACTCCAGGAGCCCATATGTGTTCTTAAATAGCTGGATGTGACATTGTTTTGATTCTGATTGATGTGTGCATTCATAATGGTGGTGTTATGAGCAGCAATTGGGGCTGGGATATATATGATGGCGAATCATGAGAGATAATTAGGTGAGACAACTAGGAATCCTGAAATCCTTGGGAATATTATTTTGTAAACTGAGTCGAGATAGAGTATAGCTTAGTGGGGAAACATATAATTATAGGAGGAAAAGTTCTCGGTAACTGGAAAGTCATCTGTCTTGTCCTTTTCAGGAATTATAGAAACTTATGTGTTCAGTTTAATTTTATTGGGTTTGGTTTTGGATCACCTAACACCCTAGTCATATCTGCAGGATGGTGAACTCTATGACTTTTTTTTGTCTGTTGTTGGCATTTTTTTGAAACAACTGTTATTGAAACTGAATATATTCAACTTATATGGATCCGAGTGTGTTTGGTTGAACTGTTGAACCATTGTTGAATGAAATATGATAGGAGTTAGTTCTAACTCTAAGGAACCCATTATGAAGGTTCAGTTGATTTTTTAGGATCTGGATCCTCATTAGGCATGAATCTCATAGGTTTAATTGGAGATTTAAAGTTTGGAACCTTATGACTCATGGTGTCAGCTGCCCCGTTCCCCAAAGAGAAAATGAAAGATCGTATTCGTGTATTCCTTGTATCGATTAGTCTTCGTCCTTCTAGTTGATCTTTGTACCTGGACACACAGGCATGCGCATGCATGCATATTTTAACTAAGAAACACACATATATTTTAAATGGCTTTTTGTGCAATGCTTTCACACCATCCATTTTTTAGGTACTTCTGATTAATATGACTATATTGCCTTTTCCTTGTTGGAAAACATAACACATAATATCTAGAGCCATGTTCCATCCCTGCATCTTTTGGTTTCATTCTTGGTTCAATTGTGTTCCTGTTTGGGTGAACCAGTCGGACCTTTGGGATCTAATAGAGATTACTTATTATAAAGAGCTTCTATTAAGAAGGCTCACACTCATGTTTTTTGTAACTTCCCGCTAAATACTGTCCAAGCAAGGGCAGGAAATGAGTCTTCTGTTGCAATTACAGTATTCCATTTCGTTAGATATAGTCAATGGTAAATTTGTGAATTTCTTTTCAAGATCCACGCCAAAGTGGCTGATTATCTGCTTTGTTATGGGTCCTTATGATGGAGTCTCTTGGTAAATCAGTGAACCTATTGGCTAATGGGTTTTGTTATTACTATTATTTAATTATTTTGGGGGTGCGGTATTAGTTATAGAACCCATAGAGAGATTTGTCCCATTTGCTCTTTGCCCATGAATCTTTAAATTTTTGTCTGCCAATTGAGTGAAGTTGGGTTTAAGGAGGTGCTCTAGTTTGATCTTTGGAGCATTGTAAGGCTTTGATAACTGATTTAGCCAATGAGTTCTTATTTTTTTTTTTTTTTGGGGGGGGGGGTAAGGCCAATGAGTTCTTCTATCAGTGAGTTCCAATTCTAGACATCGAGAAAGGAGTTCAATTGTATGGTTGCGTCTCTTCCAACTCAGTATTTGGGTCTTCCACGTGGTGCTTTTTATGAATGTGAAGTAGTTTGTGATCCATCTTGCTTATTATTAGGTTCCAAAGGATATTTGAGAGCCTCCCCCCCCCCCCCCAAAAAAGAGGACAAAAAACCAAACGTGTTATTGGACAGGCGATGCTAATTTTATTTGAGGTTCAAGAGCGCTTTCAACCTATCTCTCATATGCTTTGCATCCATGTTCACGATTTTTGCTAGCATCATTAGATTTTGACTGAAAATAGATAAGAGTTTTGTGAGGTACCTAGGGTGTTGATAAGGGGATTTCATTGGGTTAATTATGAAGAAGTCTTTCATTCCAAACAAGGGGAAGGGTAGGCATTTTGCTGTTTACTTTACGGATGAACAGTAAGTTCTTCAAACCATATATGCTAATTGCGAGTCAAAACCTACTTCCAAACTACGCTAATATGCTAACTGCTAGTCAAACATGCTCCAATGCTCTACCCTGCTAGTCAAATCTGGTACCTGCTCGTCCAATATGCTCATAATGAACATGCCCGAAGTGTGGCTAGTAGAGTTTTGAGGATGATGAGGAAGCATTGTGGAAACAGGCCATGAAGGTGAAGCAAGGGGTTGAAAGGTTGGATAGGTGGAAGAAGTCAGTGGGCGCTTGTTTGAAAGTATCTTGGTTTCGTAGTTTTTGAGGTCTTCTGGCTACTGATAGCCTTAATCTGTAAAACAAACGATGAGAACTTTAAGTGGGTTTCAAGGTGAAGGATTGCTATAAGGAGCTGTATTTCGCTTGTTATTTTGTATGAGAATTAATTATTGAAGATCTAGTTTCTAGATCTCTTCCATATGTTGCTCTTTTTCACACAAAGTTCAGATTTTTCCCCTCGATAAAACAAAACATGCACGCTGCACATGACATGGCGAAAGGAATGTAGGTTAGTTGTGCTTCCTACTAAGAAAACAACTACATCATGTGAAGAGGAACATGGTTCCCGGGGAAACAATAACTTCTCTATTTAACAATTTTAACCGCTAACTGCTTCTAAATGCTCATAAATGTTAACCGCCATATCTAAGTCCTTCTAAATGCTCCCAGCGGCTCTTTAAGTGCTTCATATCACTTCTAGCCTCTACTTGTGTGTATAACTGTAGGTGTCAGACAGTTAACAGTCTTAATAGTCTTAACTTAAGACTGTTCTAAACTGTCAACTGCTAGTGGTAACTAGTCCTATATTCGAATCACTGGTTCTAACTCCTGAAACAAACAAGCCTTAGTCTGAAGGTACTTTTTCTCTGATGCAGGGTCTATAGTGGAGGAAATTGGAGAATTTAGGGTTTAAAAGGGGAATTTTTTAGGGTTTGATGAGAAACAAGAATAAAATAAAATAAAACAGTAGATAAGTGAGAGAATCCGCGGAAACCAACTTAAGAAAACCTAAGAGATCCATCTAGGGTTTGTGAGAAATCCATTATTCAATTCACAAAGAACCATGAGTCCACATGGCCGAAGAAAGCAATATTTTGTTCGAAGTAAATTGGTGTGCGTAAAATAGCAACTAAGCCACACTTATATTGGCCTAGAATATCTTTGGAAACAAGCTAAACTTAAACCCTAAATTATTTGTTATCCACCAAGTAGGACTATAATAGAATCGAGTTGGCTCGATGGGAGCTCAAACTCAACTCGGTCAAGTCTTGGCTTGAGCTTGGTTTGATCAAAGTTCGGCTCAACTTGGAAACCTATCTCGCTGAGCCCAAGGTTAGTGAGGTTCGGTGGGCATATTTTGGGTGGGAAATAGCCTTTATTCCATGTGTATGCCCCTATACAAGGACTGTGTATTAGTTTGGAAGTCCATAGTTCAATATTAAAGGATATACTTGATATTTTTCCTTTGAGCGGGAGTTGTAGCATTTTGAAGTTAAGAAATTTCCAGTAAGTTTCTAATTAATTGCATAAAGATTTGAATTATAAATAAAAATAACCTCACTATGAAAGCTCGGGCTCGACTCGATAAAAGCTCACCTTGGTCATGCTTGGCTTGGACTTGGTTTGGCCAAGCTTGGCTGGGATTTGGGCTAGGCTTGTTTACATCCCTACCACCAAGCAGTATTGTCACCTAGAATAATAAAACATAGTTTGGTAACATATCCTGAAAATAGACCTACGAAAATTAAACAAAATATCTTCTCAGATCCTATTCTTAATACAACTTTTAAGCCACCTGGATAATTATCCTAGTAGTTAAAACTGCAAACTTTGGACAAATAGAAACCGTAAATAATCTTATGTCGTAATCCTGTATTTTGCTTTTGCCTCCTCTTATTGTTTGCATCGTTCTCCTGTGGTTCAAAAAAACTTGAGTTTTGTAGTGGTTGAAGAATCAGGATATCATGGTTATGCACTGCAAACATGAGATTTCTCACAAAAATATTGTGCCCATGATCTTTGCCACTTGAGATATCAAAGATACGAAGCACTGAGGTTTAGAAAGACCATAAGGATTGATGTATTATATGCAAATATCCTTAATTAGTTGTCCTTCAGAAACTGTAGTCTGATTCCCAACTAAACAGACATTATTTGTTTTCCCAGATTCCTCATTGACTTCTGTCAGCAGCATCTTGATTTTACATTCAGCATCTGGTTCAATGCTAGGTGCATGTAGTTTGCCACTTGAGAAGCGTTCACAGTATTTTCTGTGCCTTTAACCCCTTCCTTTGGTTCTGGTGTCAAAACAGTTGGATTTGCTCAGTTCTCATTTCAATTCTGCCATCATCAGTTTCTGTTTCCTTCTGAGTTCCCTTGCCTACTGGACTACAGTGATTAGGCTGAGGGTTTTCTTCACATTGTTGCTTCTCTCTGGCCAAGGTGTTACTGATGTAGATCTAGTATTCCTTAACTCAAGATGGCTAAGTAATTCGTCAAATCTGACCATAGAATCAGTCCCTAACAATGTCCCTTGCTTCGAGGTTACCATCTACTGATAAAGTGGTTATGATGTGAAGGAATCTATGCTTTATACTATTTGAAGTACTTAGCCTTCTAGATGTCCTGTCCAGCACCATATAGAAGTGAAATGGCCCTCTCTGTGAGTTGGGGGGCGGGTGATCTGTTTAGAAAAATTGTTTGAATTTACCGAGCAGTGGACATTGATGCTTACAAAGAGAAGAGTCAAGAGATGAGCTGTTGTGGTTTGTGGGATGGAATCTCTATGTGGGTGTCTTTTGGGTGCAATATTTGTTTATTTGCAAAGGGATATGTTTAGCTAGGGCTGTGTAGGATGTACAGGGGTAGTAAGCACTAAGGTCTTGTAAGAAAACGAGGAATGAAGTGGCAATGGAATTTCGTTTTGTTGGAGAGTTAGTGAACTAATGCTCTTAGAAGGGAGGAAATCATTGATTCTCAGAGAGAAAAGTTTTGTTTATTATGTTAATAGTCCAAGTTCACCTTTTTGTGGTCTTGTATAATTTGATTGGAGTGGTCAATTGTGAGCAAATAATTTTTCTTGGATTTATTGGATTTGATCTTGGATGATAGTTTGAGAGAATTATTATTTTCATTGTTTTTCTTTTTTCTGGATTCTGGAAATGGGTGATATGCTTTCAACAACAGAAACCAGCGATGGATGCAGAAAAATTTGAACGACGGTCACCCATTTTCAAATTTATCTAAAATTAATGATACTAATTAATTTTTATGAGTGTGTTAAAAAATTTCAATGATTTTTATATAAAATTTTGGATAGTTTTGCCAACTAATGGGTGTTGGGCTGTGTGACGAGTTCCCAGCTGGGACCCACTTTGCATCACATTCGGAATATGTAGAGGGGGGGACAAAGAGGGGGCTTAGGCTTGAATTCATCTTCTGGGAGTACGAGAGGCTTAGTTTTAAAAGGCGCGAGGCGCACTGAGGCGCAAAGGGTCTCAAGGCGCGAGGCGAAGGAGCACGCATCATGGACGCAAGGCGCACTTTTATGCTAAAATACTTCCAAATCAATCCCAATGCACAATTTTGACAAATAAGCTAAATAATGATGTCAAGGAAGTGATTAGACAACAATAAAAGTTTAGAAAACGCCACAAATAGTTTTAAAGACACGATAATATCTTATCAAAGCACCTGGAAGCACACATATAAGTTACTACAAGTCTAGAAACATAAAAACAAGCATAACGCACGAAGCAAAATAGTCCTTAAATCTCTCAAAGATCAACTAAATATCATCCTCATCATCATCCAACACCACATCCTCAGGCTCAACATCATCACCGAACACCTCATCTTCATTTTCAATGTCTTCTTCCTCTTCTTCCTCATCCTCTTCATATTCCTTTTCCTCATCCTCATCAATCAATTGAACTCGAGCTCGGGAAGATTTAGAAGTGGAGGCAGGGGCTTTTCCTTTGTCCTTTGCTGAAGTCTTAGAGGTTGTAGTCTTAGTTTGAAAAAGCGCTAGGTGCATTGAGGCGCAAAGAGTCCCGAGGCGCGAGGCGCGAGGCGAAGGCGCGCGCCTCAAGGACGCGAACCCTTTTTTAGCTAAAAAAAGGTTTGAAAGCAGTTTTCATAACTTATTTATGATAATTGAGTAAAATAGTGGCATCAAAGAAGAATTAGACATCAATATGAGTACCAAAAGTATCGCAAATAGTCCACAAGACGGTAATTTAGCATGACAATATTCTAAAAAGTGAAAACACACACACAAGAACTTAGTAGAAGTTTAGAAACAAAGAAACAAGCATAGTCATGAAAGAAAAAATGAACAATATATAACATAGTTCTTAAAGCAATCTAAGATCAACTAGACGTCGTCGTCATCATCATCATCCAACACCACATGCTCAGGATCAACATCATCAAATCCGCCAACATTATCATCTCCAATATCCTCTTCCTCCTCCTCTTGATACTTTGCAACATCCTCATTCTCATCCTCATCTTCATCTTCATCAACTAATTGAAATCGTCCCTGAGGTCAAGAAGATGAGGCAGGAACCTTTCCTTTATCCTTGTTAGACATAGAGCCTTGCCTAGTGGTGCTTCCTTGAGATGCTCTATGTCTAGTGTAATAATTAGGTTCATCTGCCTAGAGGCTCGGACAACAGCAGCTCATGTCAAATTATCATCCTCAAATACAGGAGTATCATCATTTGAATCACCATCTATCCTTCCAAGCAACCACTCATTACTTTCATCAACGTCCTTTAAGAGGATGGGATCCATGGAGGTACTCTCTTCACGTCTATGCTTTAAAGCACGATTCACTTTGACAAAAACCAAGTCATTCAAGCGAGACTGGGCTAATTGATTTGTCTTTTTGGTAAGCTGGTAACAATAAAATATGTTTCATTAGACTTCATTATTAAATATTAATAAATGTAAATGATAAATTATCAAAAAGATTAACGTTTGATTTTTCTAACTTACATGTTGAAACACACCCCAATTCCTTTTACACTCGGTTGCAGTACAAGTGAGGCTAAGAACACGAATGGCAAACTTTTTCAAATTAGGTGCTTCAGCTCCGTAATTACTCCACAAATCAGCTAGTAGAAAATAAAATTTAGAAGTTGTCTTCTATGATAATATTTTAAGGAAAACGAAAGAGAAAAATATATAGGCAAACTTATCTAATATTCTTACCGGGAGCTAGTGCATTCCTTTGTTTTTTAGCCATGTTCATCCCAAAGAAGCCTTGAGCATTTTTGTACAAGTTTAATTCTTGGAGAATCTTATCTTGAGTTCCCAAATCTGGAACCAACCTTGCTATGCAATCATATAAACCCTGGACAACTTCCCTACAATCTTCAATGTTTGGGTTTGAATAATAAATTTCCGGATTTAGAAAATGCCCGGCCTCATGCAAAGGTTGGTGAAGTTGGCATTCCCATCGTGTATCAATAAACTTGAATGCCATTTCATAATTCTCCTCTTTATGCCCAAAGCTTTTAGCAATGGCTTCCTTAGCTCTATCCATGGCCTCATAAATATAACCCATTGGAGGCTTCTTTTCTCCATCAACAATTTGAAGAACCTTAACAAGAGGACTTGTCAACTTAAGAGAATAAAGAACATTCTTCCAATAACTCTTTTGTAAAATGTAGGATGCCATCTTCTTCCCTTTTGCTTCCTTAGACCATTTGCTATCATTCCATTCTTGTGAAGTTACCATCTTCTTCAAGGCATTTTTTTGCTTGTGAAAAGAAGAAAGAGTGATGAAGGAAGTGGCAAATCTTGTGATAGTCGGTCTATGCAAATTTTTTTGACTCGTGAACCGCCTCATCATGTTAAGAAGAGGAACGGAGTTATGGATGTAAGCATTGATGAACATGCTCTTCTTTAATGCCATCTTGACCTTTGGAACTTGATTTCCAATATCTTCTAGGATGAGGTCAAGACAATGCGCGGCACATGGAGTCCAATATAGATGTGGCCTCTTAGCCATTAGCAACTTCCTTACATAAATTTATTTTAACAAGAATGATGTAAGAAACTAAAAATGTAACAAAAAACTAATTCAAGTCATTCAAAAAGAAGAGAAGAATTCTTACCCGGCTTGACATAATTAGATGCATTGTCGGTAACTACTTGGACCACATTCTCCTCTCCAGCTTCCTCCACCAAATTATCAAGAATTTTGAATAGAAGATTTGCATCCTTCACAACATCAGAAACATCCATCGATCTAATAAAGACCGAACCTTTAGGAGAGTTCATAAGAAAGTTAACAATGTCTTTTTGAGCCGTGGAATCACGCCATCCATCGGATAATATTGAACAACCCTTTTGAGCCCATTCTTTCTTGTTCTCTGCCATTGCTTTCTCGGTATCCTCAACTTCTTTCTTGAGGAGAGGAACCCTTTCCTCATACATTGAAGGTGGTTTTAAACCCGGGCCAAATTGACCAATAGACTCACACATGACATGAAAACTATCAAGTATAAGTAAGTTAAAAGGAATAGCACCATCATAGAAGAATCTGGCAATATCCCTATTCCCTACAAACTTTGTTCCTTAGCTCTTTCCTACACATCTCATTTAAAGTCTTTTGCCTTCCTTGATCCCTCCCTTCCTTTTTTGCCTTCACAATATCCGCGGGATTAGGAGTAAAGAACATATCTAATGGATCTTTTGTCTTTGGTCTCTTTGAAGGCATGCTATTACTACTTTTCGACCAACCACTTGTGAATTGTCCACCCTTAGACATCTCAAAGCACTCATCATCATCATCTTCTTCATCAAAATAGCTTTGTGGCAAGCGTTTAGACATATCATAGGCTTCCTTGCTTGCCTTTTTAAGGTCCATGTAATCTTGGATTTCTTTCTTAACATGCTTGGGGACCGTTTGACAAGCTAGTATGTTTTGATGCCCACCAATTAGATGTTGTTTGAGTCGGAAAACACCACCGGTGGTTCTCACTCCGCAAAAATTGCAAAAGAAATTATTTCTATTTGTTGGATCTTGCTTCCTATACTTCCGGGGTCTAAAGATTTAGAGGAAGCCGAAGCTGAAGCCGAACCTGAAGTGTTACCGGTTGGGTTTGAGTCCTCCATTTAACTCATCGTCTCAACTCTCAAACAAAAATTCCATAGCAATCAAACAAATAGTTAGTGAGGCACTAATCACTAATTGCGTTTTACCCCCCCCAAAAAAAAGACAATAGCACACCCACATACAAACTGCCTGGCAGTGGGCTGACCAAAATCAACTTAGGTTGTTGCTAATTTTTAAAAAAAACCCCTAACATTTCTAACAGTAAAGACCCAAAGGCAGGGCACCTGGCAGTGGGCTGACCAAAATCAAATTAGGTTATTGCTAATTTGAAAAAAAAAATCCTAACATTTCTAACACTAAACACCCAAAGCCTAGTGCCTAACTGCCTGCCCAGCAAGTTTTTTTAAAAAAACAAACCCTAACATTTCCCAGCAACACCGAAAGGCAGAACAGAGGAGGAGGAGGAGGAAAGTTGCAACGCGAAACAGAGCAGGAAAGCAGACGAAAATGGCTTGAACAGTGACAGACAAAGCTGAAAGAGAGGATGAGAGCTTGATGGAGAGAGAAAAGCGGAAAAAAAAAGGAGAAACAGACGTTCGACAGCCATGGCTGGCTGATGACTGTAGCAGAGAAGAAGAAGAAGAGCAGGACGAAGAAGAGAAGAAGAGAAGTGAAGAAGAACACAGACATACCTGGATGGGAGCATGTGAGGGCTTCGACTGAGAAGAAGAGAAGAAGAAGAACAGCAGGTTTCGAAGCCTTCGACTGAGAGAAGAAGTCGATTGAAGATGCCAGCCACAATTCCAGAGCTAGGTTTCCATTATTCCTTTTCAATTCTCTTTTTTTTTTGTGAATGAAACTTTAAGCTCCTCTAGGCGCGCGAGGCGCTTGCTTTGCGCCTTGGTGTGAGGCGCTATGAGGCGCACGCCTCACGTGGCATCCGGAATGGGCTTTGCCTGGGTGTGGGTGAGGCGCCAGCCTGTGCGCCTCTCGCCTAGGCGCGCCTCATCTGAGCTTTTTTAAACTAAGGTTGTAGTGCTCTTTGATCCCCTACTTCTAGTCCCATAGCGAGGTTCATTTGCCCCACAAGCTTGGACAACAACAGCCCATGTCAAAGTGTCATCCTCAAACACGAGGTCATCCTCATCCGAATCATCTTTCATTCTTCCAAGTAACCACTCCTTACTTTCATCAATCTCCTTGAGAAGGATGGGATCCCTAGAGGTGCTCTCTTTGCGCCTTCGCTTCAAAGCACTATTCGATTTGACAAAAATCAAGTCATTCTATCGAGATTGTGCTAATCTGTTTCTCTTCTTGTTGTGAAGTTGTAAATAAGTAGACTTCATTAATCTCTCAAAAGGTAAAAATTATTTGACTATCAAAGAATAAGATAATTTTGTGGATGTTGCAACTTACATGTTGGAAAACACTCCAATTCCTCTCGCATCCGGTTGCACTGCAAGTGAAGCTAAGGATCCTTATCGCAAACTTTTGCAAGTGAGGTGCCGATGATCCATATGAACTCCACCACTCAGCTATTAAAACCAAACAAAAAGGAAACAATTTAAATGAATATTTGTTTTTTAATCAATATCGTGTTAAATATTCTTGCCGGGAGCTAGAGTCTTCCTTTGCCTTACGACCATGTTGATTCCAAAGAGACCTTGCATTCTTGTATAAATTCAATCCCTCAAGAATCTTATCTTGGGTCCTCAATTCCGGAACCAACCTCGAAATGCAATCATACAAACCCTTCATCACTTCACTACAATCTTCAATAGTTGGGTTTGAATAATAGATTTCGGGATTTAGAACATGTCCGGCTGCATGCAAAGGTTGATGAAGTTGGCATTCCCATCTTGTATCAATGTACTTAAATGCCATCTCATAATGCTCTTCCTTGTGTCCAAAGCTAGTCGCAATAGCCTCCTTAGCTCTATTCATGGCCTCATAAATATAACCCATAAGAGGTTTTTCTACTATTAAAAGAACCTTAACAGTAGGGCCGGTCAATTTAAGAGCACAGAGAACATTATTCCAATAGCTTTCTTGCAAGAGATAGGATGCCACCTTCTTTCCCCCGTAGTCCTTTGACCATTTGCTATCATTCCACTCCTGATAAGTCACCATCTTTCTCAAATTATTCTTTTGTTTGTGAATGGAGGAAAGAGTGATGAAGGATGTAGCAAATCTGGTGACTGCGGGTCTATGTAAGTTCCTATGGCCGGTGAATTTCCTCATCATGTTTGTTAAGGCAACCGAGCTATGTATATAGGCATTAATGCCCATACTCTTCTTTAGAGCAATCTTGACTTTGGGATGTTCTTTCCAATATCTTCTAAGATGAGATCAAGACAATGAGTGGCACATGGAGTCCAATAAAGATATGGTCTCTTAGCCATTAGCAATTTTCCTACAATCATTTTTTATAAGAATGAAATTAGAATTTAAAAATTAAAAAGAAGATACATAATTACATATGCACCATTCAAGAATTAAACTAAGGAAATTAGAGTTCTTAGTTTCTTACCCGCCTTCACGTAATTAGATGCATTGTCAGTCACAACTTCGACCACTTTCTCTTCTCCAACTTTCTCTACCATATCATCAAGAACCTTGAACAACAAGTTGGCATCCTTTATAACCTTCGAAACATCCATCGCTCTAATAAAGACCGAACCTTTAGGAGAGTTGACAAGGAAGTTGACGATATCCTTGTGCACGGTTTTATCACGCCAACAATCGGATAAAATTGAATAATTTTTATGTGCCCACGCTTTCTTGTGCTCTACCATTGGCTTTCGGGTTGCCTCCACTTCTTTGTTGAGGAAGGGAGCTCTAAGCTCATACATGGACGGCGGTTTCAATCCGGGATCAAATTGACCAATTGATTCACACATAATAGCAAAACTTTCCAATGTGGCCGCATGAAAAGCAATTCCGGCATCATAAAACCGCCTAGCAATGTCTCCACAAGCCTTCTCCCTTAGTTCCTTTTTACACAATTCATTTATTGTTTTTTGCCTCCCATGCTCCTTTCTAGCTTTGAGAACATGTGCGGGATTAGGAGCAAAAAACACATCTAAAGGGCCTTTTTATCTTGGCTTCTTAGAAGGCATGCTACTACTTCTCTTGGAGCCGCCACTTGAGACTTTTCCACTTCCACCTTTTAAATTCATTTTAACACAATTATCATCATCATCATCATCATATTCCTCACCCATGTAATGTTGATGAATGTGTCTAGACATATTATATGTCTCTTGGTGGTCTTTTTTTGCTCCATATAATCTTGGATTTCTTTTCTAACATGTTCCAGGACTTTTTGACAACCTAGGGTGTTTCAATGACCACCACTTAGGTGGTGCTTAAGCTGAAAAACTCCTTCCGTGGTCCTCACCCGGCAAAAGTCGCAATACCAAGTGTTTCTATTGTTTGGATCCACCTTTTCATACTTTCTTCCCGGGTCTAAAGACTTTGAAGACACCGAAGGATTACCGGATGGGTTAGAATCTTCCATTTCAATTCAACAATCAACAATCAACAATCAAGCCCCAACACAATGTCACAATACTTACTGATTCAATTTAACCAAAAGGTCCAAAACAGAACAAAAATAAAAGTAATTAGCATTTAGCAATTCATCATTCATCAACCAAAATAAAAAAGATTAACATACCCAAAAAAAAAGAAAGCCTTTAACAGGCTTAAATTAATTAAATAATTGTATGTGGGTGTGGGTTGAGGCTTTCTGCCTGTTGCCCTTTGCCCACGAAAAAAAAGGAACCAGAGCCCCGGCCCCCCACAGCAACGCGTGCAGAGAGAGGGGGGGGAAAGGAAAGTGGCCGGCAACACCACAACGGCAACTAGAGTCTGCCTAACATGAAGAGAAAGAGGAGGAGAAGCACAAATAGCAGAGAAGCAGCCATAGAGAGGGCCGAAATCAAAGAAGAAGAAGGGGGAAGAAAAAATTCGCAGTAGATAAGAGGAGAAATGGAGATTCGTACTTGGAGATGCCATGATGGTGGGCTGAAGTGCTGAACTGGTGCTGAAGGAGGCGCATTAGGGTTTGCTTCGAGTGTCTGAGAATGCTTCGAGTGTCTGAGTGAGAAGGTAAGTGTCGTTTTTTTTTTTAACTTTTAACGGCTACTTTAAGATCCCTAAAGCGCGCTTTTGGGTCCCCTCGCGCCTCGCCATGAGGCGCACTGAAGCCCGCGCCTCGCCCTGCTTTAAGACTTCGCCTCGCCTCACTACCCCTGAAGTGACAGGATCCTCGCCTCGCGCCTCACCGCGCCTAGACACGCCTGAGGCGCGCTTTTTAAAACTAAGATGAGAGGAAGAGATGGATTGGAAGAGAGAGCTGGATCTGTCATCTAGGGGTATGAAAACAGAGAGAGGGAGTATGAGTGAGAGAGAGAGAGAGAGAGAGAGAGAGAGAGAGATGAAGTGAAATTGAAATTGTGAAATCACAGAGAGAAGCTAGGGAGAGGTAGAGAGCATAAATCGACTAATAGTAAAATTCTAGGGCTTCCCATCATTTTTCTCTAATATATTTATTGGAGACTTATTGTCTTTTATTTAGGAGGTGTGTTACTTTTGGTGTATGGTCTAGTTTAATTTTGCTCTTATTTGGCAGCGAATATTACTTTATTTATAACAATTACGCATGATAATATCTATGAAATGTGAGGAAATATATAAAATTAAGCATAAGAATATTTGTGATGGGTTAATCGGATCATGCTGGCGGTCCAATCCGGTTCAGTGGTCAACCAGGACAACGAGTCCAAACCGGTCTCACTTGTCCGACCAGTTGTCTCGTTGACCCGCTCCTTCAATTGGGTCTATTCTCTTAACATAGGTTTCGGGGATGCAGTTAGGAAGCATAGATTAGCCCCTGACAATAACAGCCGATGTGGAGCCGGACTAAGTAACCTTAGCAGGCTGTCAGCTTCCCATAACTTGTAAATGTGTTGATAAATAATATGGTTCACAACTTCTAACAAAAGTGGCTTTTTCTTTCCTTCTTGTCTGATATAAGGAACATTTCTAGCCAACCGTGGTTTTGAAGGAGCTAGGACAAACACTTCTGTATCCTCACTATTTTCATTCTTAATGCTGTTATACTTCAATACCTTGATTCACTTCTTGTCATGATACCTCTTAATGAATGTTGATGCTTATTTATCGTCATGTACATGTGCTAGGAATTCTTGAGCCTGATGATCCTATTTGTGATTGTTTTTAGCAATTTTGAGTGACAGTTTCTTTAAATGTCATATCCTAGGGGGAAGAAAAGAGAACTGATAATTCCTGTGACATTTTTTAAAAATTTTTTTGATGGATATATAGGTTTGCCTCCTCCTATAGCTTATTCACTTACCCCCCCTCCTTTAAAGAGAGAGATGGGGAAAGAAAGATAGTGGGTGCGCATGTGTATACCTATCAATTCTATTCATTATCAATTGCCAATTTAGCATGGCTGCCCTGTTTTTTTGGGTGTCAGATGTTAAGACTTCATTACTATGACAAAACTTCCCCAAGAATGGGGTATATACAACCTATAAGCATCTAGGAGATGGAAGCCAACTTCTACAAAGGGTTATTCCTAACCCTTAGATCTCAAATTGTAGGATTTATACAAAATTTCCTCCAATTTACTCCTTTCCTACTACATGAATTTAGGTATAGCAGTCTAGCCTGGACAACTTCCCAAATTTGTTTGTGGGGCTTCCTGGGACCCATGGATTCAAAATGGGGCTGTTCCGCGATGAAACAGCTACATCGGAAAGGTTTTTGAGTTGGTCAAACTGCGTTTTCGCTGCAACATGGAACAAAGTTGCTGCATTAGAGTGATTTTTTCATACTGCGACAGAAATTGCAGTTGCGACAGACACCGCATTTTGAATCCTTGCTAGGACTCAAAGCTTGGTCTTAGAAAATAGTATAATTCCTATCAATCAAAATCTGATATAAACATGCTATATGCTGCAATGATGCATATATACAAAGTCTTGAGTTCTTTTGGCCACCTTGCCGTAATTAGTTTCCTTCTAGTGGATGGAGCTAGAGGGCGTCCACCCCTCGTTAAGCCGAGTCCAAATCCAGTCTCTGATCTCTGTAGCTTGTTGACAGGCAAAGAACAAATGCTCGGCTGTTTCAGCTGCACTTTTGCATATCTCACACTCTGTTGGAACCCCTCTGATGTAGGCAGCAAGTCTTGTTCTAATTGGTAGCCTGTCCTTCAATGTCATCGGGTAAATGAAGCTATGTTTTGGCATATTACCTCTGTGCCAAGCAAGCTAAGCCCATCTAACTTCCTGCTGTGATTTGCACAGCCATTATAACTATTCGTTGCTTTATACTCTCCATCAATCATCAGGTTATCCACGTTAAACACGAAAGCCTGCTTAAAAGTATTGTTCAAGTGGCATAACTTTTTCCAATACCAGTAGACATTCACTTTGGGTTTGTACTCCCACCAATATCCTGCTTCAAGTGGTGCATATGCACCCACTTTACCCATAGACTATCCTTTTTACCAGCCAGCCTAGAGTTGCTTGGCTGGCAAAGCCTTATTCCACCTTTTCATATTCTTGATGCCTGATGAATTTTCATTCCAAAACAGGTTGAACATTATTTTTCCCCGTCACGTCGAACAAGATGGTAATTAATTGAAAGATAGTCCCTGCTTCTGGTATCGCATTGCACTGTACTCTGGTCTTAATGTGAAAGTGGAAGACATTAAATGTGAGAGTGCGTAGGGAAAAAAACCTCCTTAAGGAGTCTTGCTCATGGCATTCCTTTATTTTTGTGCTTTTTGAGGTTGTAACTGTTTAGTTTCTGTGCAGTGCATGCGGTGTAAACAGCTGCATATGTTCAGGTGAGCTTGAAATGACATAAAGATTGTTTTATAATGCAGACCTCAGGTAACAATTGCTACTGCAATAATTTTTTGTCACCGGTTTTATCTCCGTCAGTCCCATGCCAAGAATGATAGAAGGGTATGCACCTGTGTGGCTCCATCTAATTCTTTTTTCCTCTTTCTTATTGCCTGTGGTTGGATCAAGATTGCTATGGTCTTAGTTCTAAAGGCATCACTTTGATATTTGTATTTCATTGTCAAAAATTTTGAATTCGATACTTATTTGACTTGGATGTTTTGCTTGGCAGACTATAGCCACAGCTTGTATGTTTCTTGCTGGGAAGGTTGAAGAAACCCCACGTCCATTGAAAGATGTCATCCTTGTCTCATATGAAATCATCCATAAAAAGGATCCTGCTGCAGTGCAGAAAATTAAGCAAAAAGTATGGCTGTATGATTATATATTGGTTTATCTTTGTGGTTTAGATTACATTTAGTTGGTGGTAGCTCCAAGAGTTCTTTTTGCATCTTCTACTTTCACGGCTATGATTCAAAGCCCTCATTGCCCTTTTGACAGATGGTGACAGCACCAGAAATTTCCTCCATCTGGCTTTTGAATACATTTAGAAGACAAACCAATACCATGGTGTTTCACCTGTTTTTTGGGGTTTTTTTTGGGGGGCGGGGGGGAGGAATGGGGTAAGTCAGAACTATGTAGCCTTGTCCATGCAGTCAATTGTAAAGAGCCTGCTTGTTGGATCCTAGATTTGAAAGGGATTATGTGTACTGCAAAAAAAAGGGGGGGGGGTCTGCTGAGATGTTTTGCTTTGTTCCCCTATCGCAGTATCGCCCAAAGCTGAAAATTTTGCCCAATAGTTACTTATTTAACAAGTAAAATTAATATTAACATTCGAGCAAGATTTATCTATCCTGGAGATTGAACAATAAGCTGCTACTTCAATTTTATTAGGACAATTGGTTATTTGGTTTAATCTACTTCTTAATAGAAACGTAAGCATTGAAAAATAATTTTTTTTGGCCCTTCTTCTGCTTCTCTTCCCCTGCCCTCCCTTTCTTTTCTGCATTTCCAGATAGGTACTTGGAGTCTTAGGCAATTTTAAGATGCCATTTGTTCGTGTTTGCAGGAATGCCTTCTTTTTGGTTTAGTTGTAAATCTTGTTGCGTGCTGTCAGTTTTTCGCTGGTAAAACGCTTACTTTCTGGTGTATGTGATTGAGAAAGAGTGTAGGTTGAGGAAGGATAAAGGGACACTGAAGGGAATAGTTAACATCGTCTCTGTCCAACCAAACAATTTAGCTTTGTATGATATATTTGTTGGGTACTGGAAAACCGTGCTACGTAGAGATTGTCTCATATATGTGTAGTTTGTGATCTAGTTATCTTTGACTATCAATGCAGGAGGTGTATGAACAACAAAAGGAGCTAATTTTACTGGGGGAAAGGGTTGTACTTGCAACTCTTGGTTTTGATCTGAATGTGCAGCATCCATATAAACCATTAGTTGAAGCAATAAAAAAATTCAAGGTTGCACAGAATGCTCTTGCACAGGTTGCATGGAATTTTGTCAATGATGGGTATGAACATGATGCATCTGAAAGTATATACGATCGGATGTAATCTTTTCTTCAACCTTGTTTTTGACTCTAAAACTGGCCATGTAGGCTGCGGACATCTCTGTGCTTGCAATTTAAGCCACATCACATTGCAGCAGGTGCCATTTTTCTTGCTGCTAAGTTTCTTAAAGTGAAACTTCCATCAGATGGCGAGAAGGTTTGGTGGCAAGAGTTTGATGTCACTCCACGTCAATTGGAGGGTTGGTCCTTTAATTTAATAGCTTTAATGGAGTTGCTACGAATTGTTTGCTGTAAACCTTCCTTATCTGAATGCTTCGTTTTTATTCTTGTACTTTTTTGTTAAAGTAGGGGTTGGGGTTGTTCCACTATCTATAAATCATTCAATAAGGGGAAAGTTTTTTGGCTTTCATAATTACTTTCTGTTTGTCATGTGCAAAGTGTGCTTGTGGTATTTGTGTCTGAAAAACCCTTTTACTTTTGTCCAGAGGTTAGCAATCAGATGTTGGAACTCTATGAGCAGAACAGAGCACCACCAAACCAAGGTAGTGAAGCTGAGGCTAGTATTGCTGGAGGGGCTAGTAATCGGGCAGTGTCAAGAACTTCAGCTGAAGAGCAAGTACTCAACAGTAACTCTTTGCTAGCTGGAGCTGCTGCAAAACCAGGATCACTGAAGCCACCAATTGCTAGTCAATTACCCGATCATTCAAGCAAACATGCTGGACCCCCAAAAAGCTCCCAGAACCGGAATAATGACCATGCGAGCTCTGACCACAGGGCCCATGGAGAGCCTAGAGCGGCTGAGCCTTCGGTTCAACAGGAGAACTTGGGAGATGGTCAACATATGAGAGCTGGAACAGATTGGAACAGCAGTGAAGATAGTAAAGAAAAGAATGCCGGAGGGAACAAAGCCAGGGAAGGGGGAGATTCTAAAGAAAAATACCACACCAATAACATAGAGGTCAAAGAAGCAGTGCAAACCCAGTCACCCGCTGAAATGATTGAGAAAATAGATGCAAACAAACTGAAGGAAATACGTGAAAAAAGAAGGAAGTCCCGAAGTGATGTGATTAGGAAGAAAGACTCAATTGATGAGTATGATCCTATCCTAAAGGAGTTGGAAGAGGGTGTTGAATTGGCCGCTGCTGAGGGTGAGAAGAGTAAGCAGGAAAAAAAGCAGAACTGGTCTCAGCCTTCTACCACACTAGACCATGAGAGCTTACATCATAGCAAGCATCTTGAGTCTTTTGGAGATCGACACCATGTTGGCCCAAAGGGCCGGCAAATACATGGATTGGACTCAGAAAATGTAGAAGAAGGAGAGGTTTCTGCATTAGATGATTCTAGCTGGGATTATCAGTCCCCTCAGTCAAGTGAACGTAAGAGAAAGCCTGGGAGCCCAACGGATAAAACAGGTGATGGAAAAAGATGGCGTGACAATGTATCTGGGGATTTCTCTGAAGATAAAAACAGAATGGGCCGCTCTGGTTATCCTGATAGGGATCATAAACGGCATTTACAGGAAAATCATGCGTGAAGCCTGTTTTCCTTTTCCATGAAGCATAGTTTGGTTTTTTTGGCTACCTTCTTGTTGTCTGCAGTAATGCAGAACGCAGCTGCTTGCTAAAAATAGGTACGCGCAGAATGCCATTCATTTAGCTCCCGTATAGGTTAATTACATTCTGTAGTATAGGCTTGCAGTGGGGTATCTAGCTGTTCTAAAAAAGACACGATCCCAACGGCCCTAAACTTGTTATCTCTGACTCTCTGTTGCGTATAGCTGCTTCTCTCTCCTTCTTTCCCTTGTTAAATGGATTTTTCAACTGCCTTTGACAATGATGATCATGATTTGATGACTAGATGTTATTGCAAGTATACCTCTGGGAGGGAGGTGGCATCACTGGTTATTGAAGTTCTAATTCCAGTCGAGAACGCGGATTATAGTAAAATTTATCAGATGTATTTACGTGTAACTCCCAACATGGTGGAATAAGCAACAGCTTTGTTGACAGATCATATATTTTTCCCTATTCATTTGTAGCGTGTGGAGTCAGAGGGTATTTCCCTTAGAAAACTAACCTAGATCAATGTTGGATGTGTTGAGTTCAGTTGTTTCTCGTTTCTTTATCCTTTGAGACAAAAGCCTCAAAGGTCCCTTTTTTTTGTTGTTCAAGACATAGATTTACTAGCGTGAAAATCTTCTTTAGTTATCGTTTGTTTCAATTCGAATTGATGGATTCGTTGGAGTCTGATATCCTCAAACATTTTGCAAACCTCTAATGCACAACTGATTGGCAGTGTCGTATGACTTCGTGGTGTACTTTCTCTGGTGATATATTCCTGGTTGAGGAGACCAGCTTAGATGCCAACTCTAAATTCGATATTGGGTTTGGATATGAACACACTTGAGTGAAAAGATATGATATTATGTGAAGAAAACAGAGCAGCAAATGCAAGTTCAATGATGACATGGTAGATAAAAATGTAGGAAGTCCAAATCAATGAATAAGCTGTATCTGCAAATGACTGTTTTTAGGTACACCTTGTCAATCTTACTCGTTAAAGGGTAGATCAATGATAATATCATGCAGCCAATATACGGTAGTGTGGCAGCAGTGGAAAATACCTCAGGTGCCCGTTAAAAATTGTGTGCTGGAAACACTCCGCTTAAAATTAGGGAAAGTAGCTATTACATCGTCATATAAAAGGGAGGTGGCAACTTAAGCTAATGCAGGGATGAGTAATTGGATGAGCCCATTCTAGTGAGAATAAAATCAATAAGGAAGTGATTGCACGTAAGGTGGAGGTGGTCCCTGTATCTGTGAAGTGGTGCCTGCATGTTTTGAAGGGGCCCCTAGATGTGCTGGTAATGAGTTGTGAAGCTCATTAGTGGACTGTAAGAGAGTGAACAACTAAGAAGGAACCAAGATATTTTTATCTAGTGCTAAGTTGGTGTGACCATTGATAGGAGTTTTCTTCTCTAACCTAGAGATACGTTAACTCTGATCTGTTTCTGCATGCACTTTCTGTTCATTTGTTTCACATTATTTTTGATTTCAATGGGCTGTATTAGGATTTTTGATTATTTCCCTAATTCTTTTACAGTTTGTTACTCTTCTTACTTTCTTGTTAGATTTATACTGTCTTATGTGCCTCAGCCATTTGCTACTTAAATGTTTGGTGCTTTCTATTTTTCTTTTTTAATTTTACTATTACCTGCTTATTCATTACTAGTTTACTAATAGCACCACTAGACTACTTCTACTATTACACTATTACTACCATACTCGCCTTTGCTTCTTGTTGGTGTTATCTTATCCTATTTTATTTTGAAGGTTGTTTTCCTGGGTCTTCCAGAAGGGCCCTTTCTGACTGCTTGTAGTGAGCATAAGACCACATTTATCTTAACCTCTGTAGAGCTTGCAGCATTAGGGTGTAATTTTTTATGGAGCCTAGCAATTTGTCTTTATTTAAGAATATGCCTCTCTGGAGTTTGGACTTTTCAAGCTTCATCAACTCCATTTTTCTTTCTTTTGACAAAATGTATGGGACATATGGAAGAAGAGAACTTGCTCTCAGCTGCTTTATTTGCTGTAATTTCTGTTTTTGTCAATGCAATCTTGCAAGGCATTTGTAAAGTCCCTCTCAAGCCATCTATTTGCCCCATTACAGTTCCCATCAGACAGCTCGGGATTATGTCCAACGAATACCATGTTGGAGTTTCATGACTTAATCAATTATTCTACTTTGGTGGATCTTCCTTTGCGTGGGGGTGATTTTACTTGATCCAGGAGTGGTGCGGATGCTGCTTGTTTGAGGTTGGACCGTTTCTTGGTTTCTCAGGATTGGGAGGAACAATTCCCAGACTCATTTCAGAGTAGATTGCCCAGGCCTCTCTCATATCATTCCCTTACAATTCTAGAGAGGGCTAAGCTGGAGAGGGGAAAGTTTCCTTTCAAATTCAAGAACATGTAGCTCAAAGTTGAGAGGTTCTCTAATCTTATTAAAAATTGGTGGGAGGAGGTGGAAGTTGAAGGCTTTGCGAATTTGTGCTTCCAAGGCAACTTAAGTTCGTTAAAGGGGACTTGAAGAAATGGAACAAAGAAGTCCTCGGGAATATTAAGTTAAGGAAATACAAACTGTTGGATTATGTTAATGCTCTTGGTGAGAGATAAGAATCAGATGGTCTCAGCAGCGATGGAATTGACCTAAGGAGGGACGCTAGAGAGGAGTTGGCAGGGGTTTTGCAGGTGAAAGAAATTTCTTGGAGGCAAAAGTAACGGGCTTTGTGGCTTAGAGAAGGTGACCGCAACACAAAGTTTTTTCATAGAACAGCCAATTTGCGCAGGAAGTTCAACTTTATGTCTATGGTGGTGATCGAGGGGAATCGTTATGAAACGATTGAAAATATGAAGAGCTTTATTCATGGCTTCTACATGGAGCTGTTTATTGAGACTGAACCATGGGTGTCGAAAGTGGATGGCTTATCATTGCCCTCTTTACTAATTCTGGCAAGGAGGTTCTTGAGATGCAATTTGATGAAGAGGAAGTCACTAGAGCTCTACATGACCGTTGTGGGGATAAGGCGCCGACCTAGATGGCATGACTATGACTTTCCTTGAAGCAAACTGGGATACAGTAAGAGGGGATGTGTTGATCATGTTCTCGAAGTTTACACTAATAGGAAATTTGTGGCTAACCTTAATGCTACTTTTATTAGGCTTATTTCAAAGAAAGCTGATGCACAGAATATCAAGGATTACCATCCAATTAGTTTGATTGGTTGCATTTATAAGTTGCTCTCAAAGTCGTTAGCTCGTAAGCGGAGAGGTGTCATGGGGGGTCTCATTTTTGAGAAGCAAAATGCCTTTGTTGGAGGCAGGCAGATTTTTGGATGCAGTGCTTATTGCAAATGAGCTTATTGACTCCAAGACCAATTTAGGTAAGTTGGGGTTTGTTTGCAAGCTAGACATCGAGAAGGCTTATGACCATGTCAATTGGGATCTTATTTATGTTATGAGAAGAATAGGGTTTGGGCAGAGAGAGAGAGAGAGATTGCTTGGATTCACCGTTGTATTTCTTCAGCGTCTCTTGCGGTGCTAGTTATCGTTCCCCTTCTCAATTCTTTTTTGCCAGGGTTGCCAGGGTGACCCTATCTCTCCTCTTTTGTTCTTATTGATCATGGAAGTTTTCACAAGGATGCTTAAATTCGGCTGTGACAGTGGGACTCATATCTTGGTTCACTGTGGGCTGATTGAATACATCTGCTACTAATGTCTTTCACCTTCTCTTTGCTGGTTATACGATTATCTTTTGTGGTAATGATTGTGAGCAAATAGTGAACTTGCGTGGCATTCTTATTTGGTTTGAAGTAGCTTTTGGCTTAAGAGTTAATCTCTCAAAGAGCTCTAACTTACTAGTTGGGCAGCTGCTCTATTAATTCTTTCCAACCTCCTATCTTGGTCTCCCTCTTGGTGCAAAATTTGAGGATAAACATATTTGGGAACCTATAATTGAGCATTTTGAGAGAAGACTATTCGGGTGGAAATCAAATAACTTTCCGAAGGGGGGAGATTGACGCTCATTAGAAGTGTTCTGTCGAGCATTCCAGCTTGCTTTCTCTTACTCTTCCTTTTACTCGTCTTGGTGGCAAATAAGTTGGAAGCTATTCAGAGAAAATTTCTTTGGGGGTCTTTTGGTAGTGACTTTAAATATCTTCTTGTTAGATGGAATATTATCAAGAATCCCCTACCTGATGGGGAATTAGGTGTTAGGGATCTTAGACTCTTCAATGAGGCATTCCTTGGCAACTGACTATGGAGATACATGAATGAGAAGGATAGCCTTTGGAGAAGGGTGGTTAGGAGCAATTATGGTGGTAATTGTCTTGGATGATATCCCTCTAAGTCAAGTGATACTTATGGGCAAAGTTTGTGGAGATTCATTCACAAAAGATGGGGAAGATTTTATCATCATTTTTCCTTCAAGACCGGTGTTGGTTCTTCTATTTTTGTTTTTGGCATGATTGGTGGTGTAAGGAGGGCCCCCTATGAGATCTCTTCCACTCTCTTTATGTGCTAGCTGGGAATAGGGATGCTACTATTGCTGTTTATTGTCAACGTGGGCTTGGCACTATTCCATGGTCTCCGGTTTTCATCTGCGATGCTTTGGTTGATGACACTATTCTTGCCACCTTTCTCGGCAAGTTGAATGAGATTACACCGCAGGACTAACATGATGTGATTACTTGGGATCTCAACTCTAAAGAAGTTTTCATTGTCAAATCTTATTATTTAAAGCTCCTCTCTTATTCGCCATTCAATCTGGTTCTTTGGTGTGGTTCCCTTGGAAAATTATTTGGAAGACTTTAGCTCCTTTAAAGGTGTCAGTTTTTGTGTGGGAAGCTTCACATGATAGTATTTTGACATGTGATCATTTACAAAAGAAGGGAATTATCTTGGTGAATAGATGCTCTTTGGGAGTTAGCTTATTGTTGCTTGGGGGTTTCTTGGGTTGTTTCTGATTCTGTGGGGAATCATCTTTTGGTTTGGGAGGGTGCTTTTGGTAGGAAGTTAGAGAGAAAAGAGTCTCCACATGCAATTTTTTGGACTATTTGGCGAGGAAGAAACAAAAGAGTCTTTGAAGCAAAGGAGATGCCTTTTCAACGAATCAAAGATATTATTATCAAGACTTTTTTTTTCCTGGGATAGTGGGTGCTTTTGCCAATCTTCTTTTAATGTAATTGATTTTGTGGATAGGTTCCATCTTGGGTGTACATAGCCTTTTTATAGGATGCCTGCTTGCATCCAATCTTTTGTTCATATTTTATTTATGTGTATTATACTCTTTTTCGTTATTTTAAAAAAAAGCATTAGTTGTCCAAACAAAAAGGTCAGGTTATGTAGCATAATCCGTCTCTGATCTGCTTTATCGACCTTTTCACACTCTATGTTGGGGCTTGTTCATCATAAATCTCTTCCAATTGCTTGAGTATTACTAACCTTGGTGGCAAAAAAGTAAAACTTGTGTGGAATGGTTACTCAAGAGAAATTCTTTTGCTCGTTTACGAGCGGCAAGGAATTCTGTATAATAGGTGATCCATCCAAAAGCCTCACATTATCATTTGCACTCCGAATGCATTTCCCTTGTGCACAGGAACTGCTAGACAAAAAGCTGCTTAGGCTCAATCAGGCACAATTTTAGCTGCTTCTTGGTTGCACATTGGTTAAGTCCAATGACTACAATCTTTGTCGATGGGGAATGATTGGCCGCCCACCATTGGTGAGGAGCTATGTAAAATCTTTATTTGTCCTTAGAAGCTAATTCTCTTAGATACTGTCTATTATCATGCGATGCATACTGACTAGATTTCTGCGATCCTCTATGTAACCTGAACTATTTGGACGTCCTTTAGTTCCATGATTATCATTATAGGAGGTAAAAAATGACTATATCAAAAGAGAATATATTACTTATCTGAGCCGAGGGACATATATGCTGTGAGGGATTGGAGGACTCCATTGCAAAATCTGTATAGTTGTCCTGGTTGGACAAGTGAATTAGCTGTACTTGTCAGTGCTGTTCTTTTGTTGTGAATGGAAATTAAATTATCATATACTACAGAAGTTTATTGTTGTGTAGAAGTTGGACTCTGGTTCTTGTTTGGAGCGGCTGAAAAGAGTCTGCCTTGTATTATTCCTTTGTGTATTCAATGGGATTGTATTTTTCCTCCTTCCCCCATTTCCGAGTAGTTGCATTTAGCAGCTTTAAGGGACTGTTTTGCTCCTGTATTCTACGAAAGGAATTCGATTTGTAGTCTTGAGGTTTTGCATGATTATGTTGTATTCTTGGACCCATGTATTCCGAAGTAATGCACTGCCCAACAATTTTGTTGGAAGGTTGCTACCTGCAGATTATTCTTTCTTGAGCTTCTGTTTGCTTTTCTGGGGCAATTATTTGATCGAATGTTGAATTTCCCAGTTTTGAACGCTGGAAGATTAAAAGGCGAAGCAGTTGCATAGAGCTGTTTCCCAGGCAAGGACGACTGGGCAGATCCAAATTATTTGTCGATGTTGCTTGTAACTTAATAGTTTGTGCCATCAACTGGCAAGTTGGTTTTTTTGCATTGTGATTACGATGCATTTCGTTGCGGAGATGCAAATTTTGTACTGGACCTGTTGGTCTTCTTGCATTATGTTTTTAATAAATGGCACTATTCAATGAGCTTGAGTATCATTGTTCAAAATGTCTGGCAGCTTTTTGGGGTTATTTGGACTGGGGAGTTCCAATTTGATTTTGATATGTATTCCAGGGATCCGGGGTGCTCTAGGCTGCCAGCTACTGCCTGGTGCCAAAGCGTCCTGGCTTGACGATGTTGGGGCACATACCCACTTGCTGAGAAATGTGGGGTGGTCAGTGGTCACTTGGTTGGATTTTGGCCAGCCTGATCCTGTTCTTGCTCTTACAGTCACGCTGTTACTCTCAAGTCTGGAGACCAGATAGTGGCTGAGCATCATTGGTCAATGTTGATGTGGTATTCCCCACGTCTCCCCCCCCCCCCCCCAACCCCCCGGGGGAAAAACAAAAAATAAGTGTTTGTGGGCTTGAAGCTGATTAAACATTTTGTAGATGATGTTTTAGCATGCCCAATGCATCAGTGGTTATCATAAAGTGAAGCTTTACCGAGATCATGAGATGACGAATGTTCAGTTGATAACCGACTTCAGTAGAACAAAGTCGAAAGGGCTAAAGGTGATTAAGAAGACCTATTTGTGGTTCCCTTTGAATTTGACAATTCAACATGTTCATGAGACCTCCTAACAACTGGTGACAATACTATATCAGTAGACATGACGTGACAATACTATATGGACATCAACAGCAACATGTTTTAGGAGGTCTAGACAACGGATTTTTTACCAACCCACAACTCGTGCATTCCACAAGTTCCGCAAGTGTTAGTTCTAAATAGTAAGATTTTATTTGGTTAACGTGAATTACTTGGCTATAAGATTCATTTGGTTTACTGGAATGACTTGAACTTCGTAAAGTTGAAATTGCGATTTTCAACAAGGCCGGAAAGTGAAAATTGAAATACGTTGCTCTTAACGAAGCAGTCAAAAAAAAATCACAGCGTGCTACATTAATACAGCTCCATCCATCACAAATTTGGCCTCTAGTACAGAGAGTTCAGGAACTTCAATTTGGCAAGCAGCCCACTTTCAGGGCAATGTAGAGAAAAAAAAATCAGACGAACACTTAGATACATAGTAGAGAAACAATCACTTACATAGAAGAACAAATTAAAACAAACAAATCTGAACGAGGCCTTCTTTCAGTATAAAATTTTGCCTTCCAACTTTTGAGTCAAGAGACGCTTAAAATAAAGGGCTGAATTTAAGTTGGAAAAAAGACTCACCTTACGAAATGAACAAACAAACTTATTTAGTAGTTCATTGACATGCTGTAGCCAGTTGAGTTTTCAAGATGAAAAAACTAGGGTGAAATCATATCACACAAGAAAATACAACGCATGAGATCAGAACTAATAGTCTCTATCAGCAATACGCCGATACCCATGGGTATCTCGTACAGAGATTACCACTTACGAGAGGTCACTCATTGGCTGCAGGCTTTTTCTTTACAGTGTAAGGGTAGTACTCCTTGCCGGTGTCTACTCTGGTTGTCTGACCTCCAACATCAATGACAGCAGAAGTGACAGCCAATGCTGCTCCCGCGGAGATTGCTGTTGAAATGCTCTTTCCTGAAAATAATTCAGGGTGTTAATCAAGAGGAAGCAAACTGGGGGGAAATATAGAAGAATTCAGATAATAAACAAAGGACAATATAAGTTCCAATGTGAAGAACAAGTTGACTTCACCATTAAGTGCTTCAATCAGTGCTTACTGGTACTGAAACACAAGGACATTTTCTTTATCTTGAAGACATTAAAACCGAACCAAATCGAAGCACTGCCCCCCAGTGTTAAAAGGGAAAGGGGGAAGAGGGGTGGGGGAAATTTGTAAAGCGTTCACTATCTAGTATTTGACCACTAAGAGAACTGGTGGGACATTCTTAAGAAGAATATAAAAGGTCTTAGTCAGTCAAACAGAAAAAAATATGATCTAAGCAAATTTCTTACCTTTTTTGGTTTTTGAGGATCTCGCAGAATTAGCTTATTCGGTTGTGTTCCATAGACAAGATTTTCTACATACCTACTAAGGTGAAACTAAGTTGGCTGTTTGTCAGCGTTATCCTTGTCGTTGTGTTACATAAGCACGAGGAAAAACATCCTAATTGCTAACAAAAGTGGTTCAAAGGGCAAAAATAATCATTTGTTGGCAAGGTAACACCTCATTGACTCCTCATCATTTTAGGCGGCAGCCTTAATGACTACTGGATAAACTCCAACCACAGAGATTCAGTTTTTTTATTAAAAAAAACAAATTTCTTTTCTCAAGAGTGTCTTTAAGCGGATGGGGGTTGGATTTGTCCTTCGACTTACAAACATTAACAGCCGCTTGCAGCCTTTTGTTCCCCTCTCAACTCCCAAGGCCATGTTCCAAAGATGACTGTCAAACTTAAGTGAAGCCATTGTGATATATCCATAACCATAGTCATCAAAGTTCCGCAAGATTAGCATCTATCTAAGTGGCAGAGAGAATTTGTCCCTTTCATAACCCTGTAAGATCATAACACCGTCTCAGCTTATGTCCATCCAAAAACTCAGCTCATGGTCCCTTGCTAAAAATAATAACCTTAGGAAACATTAACGCTTGAGATAAAGGGGATACAGCTAAAAACACTAACGTTTTTTATGAAAGTGGCTTGAAAAACAAGTACACATATTGTAAGGAAAAACTACCAGATAAGGCAATGGCAAAGACGGTTTCTTCAAAAATCAGATTTCTGCCGCTCCGAATGGAAAGGACAAATTTTAAAGGATGAAACTTTCTCTACGTTGTTAGTTATTCTTATTTTTATTGAAAATTTACATAGATAAGATTCCACTTGCAAGGAGGAAGGAATAATCACATCCTTACAAGTCGTGGGGTTTGAACCATTAACCTTCCATTTCGAAAGCTTATTACTCCATAATTTGTCCTAGGGTGTCTCTCAGTTCTTCCTTCTAAGTTATACTTCAAATCCTCACATTTATTGATCATTAGTGTAGGATAGTTGCGTCTCTGCCTATCAGGGTCCAGCTGCATACATCAAATTTCCCTCAACCCTACCTTGGTGAGTGGTTGTCGTGTAACAGGGATAAGAGTATAACACAGTTTGACATGTCCAAATTCAGCTATAACTTCAATTTGCAATTATCTTCACTTTTTTTCAGTCGTTTGTTTTTTGAGCCTCCCACCTCCCCAACCGGGGGAAGACAAGGAACAAAAACCAAATCCCCAACAAGGAAAAAAGAACATGCAAAAAAACAAAAAAAGAAAGAAAATAGTGAACAAGGAATACTCTTACCTTTATAACCCAAAATGGTAGCTCCTGCGACAAAACCACCAACAGCACCATTCAGAAAGTCTCTTTTCATCCTATAATGCTGCATAAGCAGTTCTACACCAATGTAGACTCCGCTTATAGCAGCAAAAGTCAGGCCATAGTTTCCCATCATCTTCAAAGTCCTTATCAGTCCTGGTAGTGCGACCCTCCTTTCAACACGCGGCACATCATGCCAAGTTGCCACGACCGTACCCCAGATTGTTCCAGCTACTAGGCCACTAGTTGTGGCCTTGATGACTTTCATTGTTGGGGTATCCTCATCTTCCAAGTATCTGCGCTCTGATGGGTTCATTGAGTCCATTTCTCCCTCTTAACAAAAAGAAAACTAGATATTCAGAACGATCACACGGTAGCCATAGATCACTCGCATAAACTAATATACTCTTAACAGGTATGCAATGTTTTCCTTCATTATTTGTTTTTTCCCACAAAACTCAACTTGCAAGGGTCATTTATCAGCAATATTGCTTGAACTAAAGTTAACAGCAAAGGAAACCATTATTGAAGCACAACACAGTAAAACTGCATCAGCAACACTGAAAGTAGTTGAAAATTACTGTCTAGACGAAGTAGTTATGTTCTGTATCAGTATTAAGCCAGTTTCCAATTGCAAAAGAAAAGCAGGGGTAAACTATATCGGATGAATTTGAAGTTGTTGTGATATCAGCATAGACAACATTTGGTATGAATGTACGACACAGAATGAATTAAAAGGAAATGGTAATGAAAAGCGCACTCATATACACCATGAGCCAAAGCAATGGGATATTATTTTCAAATCTCTACTATTACCAGACAAATGGTACATGCAATCATCCAAACAAGTAAAGAAAATAACATGGTAGTTTTTAAGGCTGCATTAACTTAAAACAATTCAGAAACAATTCGAGCATTTCATTTCACCTCGTAAAGTAAGATGCACTTCATAACCATCTTTATTACTAATACACCTTAGACAGCAGGAGCAGGACGTTTTACAATTTCCACCATCATATTAACCAAAATGAAACAACTAACAACTCCAAGCAGAAACAATGCAAGATGAAATATTACATTTATTGGTTTTGACAAATGGATAACAAATGGATTCCAAGCATGAGGTAAAAAAGCACAGAAAAATCAGGCAGAAGCCCGCAATGGAAATATATAACATAAAGACAAAACAAAGAAATTACAGGATTAAACAATTTTGGGCTCTGATCAGTATAGCCTATGGCTAGGTTACCAAACCCTAAAAATCCACTCTTTTCTAAACCCCACCATGACCCCTCTCCTTATCCCCCCCCCCCCCCAAAAAAAAGAAAAAGGGAAAAAAAAAGAGAAAATCCATAACGTGTAGATTTCACGCAAGGCCAATATCCTTATTGATAAGAATTCAATTCAAATCCCTAGTACAAGCCAAGCTAAATGAATGATTCGATAGTGAAATGTGAAGCAGAAAGACACTGTGATTCAGCATATTATTGAAATTTCAACTGTACTTAGGATCAGGGAAGCGAGTAGAACATGAAACAAATTGCAGGAGAGCTCAAATGTACCTGATCAGTGAGTGATGACTGCTACTGAGTAATAGAAAGCTCAAGAACTTGGACAGAGAGACAGAGACAGAGACAGAGAGAGGGGGGAACTGGAAGCACTCGGAGTAAGTCGAGTCTTTACGTTTTTACCATCTTACCCTTCTTTTTTGGGGGGGGGGGGTCAGCACTCAGCAGCTAATAGGCAAAGGTAGCATCTTACCCTTCTTCTATGGGCAAATAATGCAAGATTAAGTTTCATGGATTAGATGTCTAATAACTTTAATACTAATTCTTAAAGCATTAAAAATTTAACATGTTGACTATAACGCCTGCAGCTAACAAGTAATGTTTTGGACTGAGCTGGAGTACCTGTTTGAAGTGACGAATGATAAATGGTGATTGACGCATTGGTGGGTTGGCTTCGGTTGGACTAATTTAATAATTGAAATAATTACGTGTTTATTTTGAAAATAGTTTAAATTTATTCTAAAATTATAAATAATATACGTTTATACTAAATGATCAATTCATGTCGGACTTTACTTAATATTGGTTAGATTTGTTTTAGATTCAGGCATTCAGCATTTCTAGTTAGATCTCGAACATATTATTATTTCGGATTAAACTCTTCCGTCTCTCTTCAGCCTGCAACTTTGCGAGGCCTTATTATTAAGATGTGGCCCGCACATGCCGCAGTTTATTTCACCAACTAGGCGCACATTTGCAGGACGCAGCCAGAGATTGTTCTAAATTGAACAGGTATTAATATCCATTATCTTCTGATTTATCGCTAACAAAAGTAGCCTTCAATTATTTACTTACCATTTTGGATTAATCGAGAGTGACATTTTTACCTACCCCAAAACCGGACAAATTCAGAAGAGTTTGATCTTTCATGGGGATGCAGGGTCCCGTGTTAAAGGCAGAGCAGATTTTGAAGTAACCATTAAGATGTAGAATGGATGAAAAGCAAAATGACATATAACAAAATGCATCTCTCACTGTGAAGAAAACCTGATTCGAGCCAGGGCAATGGGAGCAATAGAGCAGCTCCATAGTAGACCCGAAAAATTTTGAACACATAAACGAGGAGAAATCATGGATAAAGCACCATGAGTTAAGACATGTTCACAGCTCAAGACAAATTCTTTGCTTTCAGCAAAACCTTTGCCGCCGCCTCCATTTCAGTTTTGGGGCAATGGCAGGGGCTGAATTGAAAATGGAAAAAGACGACTTATGAAATGAACATGCAAAACTTATTCAATCGTTCAACACTATGTTGCCAGGGAGTATTGAAGGGTGGAAAAGCTATGATCTCACGGAAGAAAATACAGCAACAACTGAGATGAGAACTAATCATCTCTCCTGGATAAACCATGGCTATCTCCTTCAACAATACCAGTTAAGAGACGTTATCAGTGGCAGCAGGCCTTTTCTTGACGGTGTAAGGGTAGTACTCCTTGCCGGTGTCTATTCTGGTTGTCTGACCTCCTGCATCGACAACAGCAGAAGTGACAGCCAAGGCTGCTCCTGCAGAGATTGCAGAAGAAATGCTCTTTCCTGAAAACAGAAGATTGGACATTAATGAAAAGAAGCAAATTGTGGAAACAAACCCAAGTAGTGCAAAACCCCTCGCAATTGAAGCAGAGCAAATGAAATCTTCACTGCAAAGCCACAACGAAGCGGGGATGTTTGCACTTTTTTTGGGGGGGGTGGGGGGATGTAGGCAGCCTTATCCTACAGCACAATTGCAGGGAGGATATCCCTAATGGATCCTGAACTTGAAAAAGACTATCTACTACTTCATAGAAAATGGACCTAAAGTTTGGTGAGATATTTTGCTTTAGCCTACTATGATCCAAAGCTGCAAAGCACCAAGGATTCTTTTAACTGGCTCAAGGTGGTTAACACCTAAACATTCTTGAGAGAAACGAATATCCAAAGCTGGAGAGAATCAAAGAAGGGCAATATATGAATATCAATATTCTGGAGGGGAATGAAAAACCACCATATATCATAGATGGCATCCTCCTCTCCACCGTACCTCCTACACCCAGTTTGGAAAATCAAAGTTTCCTTTCCTTCCCCGCCCCCCTTTTTTGTTTTATTGGATTAGATCTAATACGGACCTCGCCCGGGGGGGGAGGGGGTGTCATATCCAGCAGCAATGTAAAGGACCTTAAGGAAAAATTACGAACTGAGGTCTGAGAATAATAAGAATCTTCAGATTTTTGAAAAAGAAAATAAAGCTCCAAGGTTTAGACTTTAGAATAAAATTCACTTCCAATTAATTAAGGGCTTTAGTAAATTTTCAACATAGCACTAAAATAAAGGAACAGAATGTCATTTTCTATGAAAAGATTCCGAACCGGATCAAAAACCAGCTCAGAATGCAGAAAAATGATGAAGAAAGCCATCAAAGACAGTTGTTTGGCTGCTGTGTCATTTGTGTCAGAAAGGGGGGGGGGATGCACGAATGCATAGCAGGATGTGAAACCTGCTGCTAGTTTCTTGAAGGACTATCTTTGAGCACAGAAACAGAATTTGCATATTAGCAAAGTGGGATTGATTTTTGCTGGACTTCTTCAGCATCTAATCAATGTAAGCATAAGCTTCCATCTCTTACAAACAGAAATTTCAGAAAGTAAAGCAAGGAGACACCCGGACATAAATTATTCCAGGCAGAAAACACAAAGAAAAAGAATATTCCTCACCTTTGAAACCCAAAATAGAGGCTCCTGCAACAAAACCACCAACAGCCCCATTCACAAAGTCTCTCTTCATCCTATAATGCTGCATCAGCTGTTCCACGCCAATGTAAACACCACCAATCGCAGCAAAGGTCAGCCCATAGTTTCCCATCATCTTCAACGTCCTTATCAGTCCTGGGAGTGCAACTCTTCTTTCAACACGTGGCACATCATGCCAAGTTGCCACAACCGTACCAAAGATTGTTCCAGCTACCAAGCCACTAGTGGTACCCTTTATAACTTTCATTGTGGGGGTGTCCTCGTCTTCCAAATATCTACGTTCTGCTGGATCCATTGAGTCCATGTTTTTTCTTTGGCTACAAGACAGCAGAGACTTCAAAGGGATCAAAAACTCAGTGCCCAAAATTTTCTATGCAAAATCGTTAACTCCAGCAGTAGCAGACATGTTGAAGTTAATACTAACAAGCAAAGAAAACCATTATTGAAGCAAAAAGATAACCATTATGTAAAGAAAATGGTCTAACAAAAAGCATTGCATTAACAAATTAGTCTTTCTTTCCACATGTCGCGTGAATTCTCAATGAGATAAAACAACAGCAAAAACAAACTATATCCCATGAAACAAAAGGTCTGACAAGCACAAGCATCAACAATATTTAACATGCTGGAACTAATTTGTGAGTAGGGTTCTGATAAATGGGCAACAAACCTATCTCATACATGCTTATTAGTGGGAATCCACGAGTCAATAAATTGTGATCTGTAAGAGGCAAACAGCATACAGACGACATATATGGATGATACTGAGAGGCAACAAAAGCGTACTGGATTTAGCAATTGTAATAGGTCACCAAACCCTGACCCCCCCCCTTCCCCCAAATCAACAAAATACGCTCCACAAATCACAAAACACGAAAATTTCAGGCGAGGAGAAGAGCCCTAATTGATGAGAGATATTCAATAGAATCCCTAGAACAAGTCAATTTGAGCGATAGATTACGAAATGAGAAGCACACAGACTATTGATCTATCAAGAAGTTGAAATTTCGACGAACATTCAGGATTAGAGATGCGACTATGTAACGAATTACTCAACGGGAAGAAATGTACCTGATCAGTGATGATCGAAATCTCAGACGGAGAGAGAGAGAGAGAGAGAGAGAAGCGTTCAGTGAGTTTTTCAAGTGCTCGCCATTGATGAAACCTCGATTTCTGTATGTTCCGTTTTTTACCGTATTACCCTCGGCCCTTTCACAAAGGAGTGACGGTTGGGCTCGTATTGGAGGGTTGCTTGAAGCGTGTGAAATAGTGAATCCACCTTAAGCGCTTTGCTTATTAACAAACAAATCATTTGATTTGGGTTAAAATTGACATAATTTCATATAGGGGTGTTCATTAAACGGTCCAGGATCGGACCGAACCGAAGACCAAGTCAGATCGGATCGGACCGGACCGGACCGACGCCTTTCGGTCCGGTCCTCGGTCCTCTCTTTTCCGACTTTCGGTCTTCGGTCCGATCCGGTCTCGGACCGGTTGGACCGACCATTGGACCGGACCGGACCGGACCGATTTGGGAATTAAGCTTTTTTTTTTTTTTTTGTTTTAGGTTTGGACCTTCTGTTTGGGCACTTTTCAAGGTTTTTGGTTTTGTGCGATGACCTTCTGTTTGGGCACTTTTCAACCTAGAGTAGAGAGCAAAATCAAAAACCAAAAACCTTCTGTTTGGACCTTCGTGAAGGAGAAGAGGCGCGAGTAATGGAGAAGATGCTTGAATTCAAGGTTTTTGGTTTTGTGGTTGTGTTTTTCTCTCTCTTTTTTTTGGGCTGAAGTTAGATTTGGGATGATGTCAAATTTGAGCTGAAGGGTTTGTAATGTATGGGTTCATGAGTCATGACTCAAACAGTTTCAAAAGTATCCAGGATAGAACCGGTCCAGATTCGGTTCGGTCCGGGTTCTGGCCGGTCCGGTCCGGTCCGGACCGAATCTGAAACGGTCCGGTCCTCGGTCCCCACCTAGGTCTTATTCGGTCTTCGGTCCAGGCCGGTCCGGTCCGGTTCGGTCCGGTCCTGGACCGATGAACACCCCTAATTTCATACACTAATATTCAACTAAACTTTTTATATTTGAGACAATTTTGGACTATTAAGTATTATTAATTCTAAATATGATTTAGTTTAATGGGCAAAGTTTTTGACAGGTTCTATTAGAGTCGTGGATTTAAATCACACTTGCAACATTTAAGTGCTCATCATTGCACCCAAAAATAGGGGTTTGATCCAATAAATAAGTCTTGCATGTGTAAGTATTTGTAAGAAAAATCTCAAGTTGAATCAACCTTAAACAAGTAAATTAATCACTACATTAAAAATACTGAAAATGACAGGGCTTCTTAACGTGAAGCTCAATCAGCTCCATTCGCTTGATAAATAGATCATCTAATTTTGCTTTATGCTAGAGTATCTTCTTTCAGGATTATGTTTGCTTGAGTTACTCTTTAATGTTTGAGTCAACTTTCAAATTATCAACGATTGAACCAATAAATTTACCTTAAAATAAGAATATTAATTGGAAAAAATTTGAATCAAACTCATTCGGATCGAGTTAATCAAACACGATACAAGTTATACTGCCTTATTTCAAATTTTAGATTAGATAAAATTAAGCAATTAGGTCAAGTAATTGGTTACAGGTTCAAATTTGTGAATGAAGAAAATTTGTGATGAGAGAATTGTACTCATTTATGAACCAACAGCAGCTCGATTATAATAACAAAGGCTCAAAGACAACCAAAAAAAATTGAAGTAATCAGCTGCGGCTCCATTTCCAATTGATTTTCTCTAATACTAATTCGATTAAACGGGTTTTTCTGATAAAAATAATCGGATAAAATCTTAAATTTCTCATCTGAAATCAAACCCATGTATAAGATTTATTCTATTTTGATCCGAATTTAAACTTGCTTGCTACATTTAGGTCAACAGGATTTTTGCCACTACTATTTTACTGGGCCGCAATCTGATCCCAATATTGGGCCGATACCGGGAAACATTCGACCCGTGGCGCACGTTAGCAGAGCAACACAAAGCCGAAGCAGTGGACAGTGAAAACTGATGAAGAACTAAGCACAAAGTCAAGAGTCTCAGAGACTTTCATCCACGCCCTAATTAAGTCTGCGGGGGGTTTTAGTATTCAATTCAATTTTGCAGCAAGTTGAAATCGGAATTCAATTTCTCTCTCCTCAAACATGCAATCCCAAGACGACATTCAAAATTTGCCAATCGATATCGCATTCTCTCGATTAGGAGGTTGGTAATTTCTCACATTTCATTCCAATTCAAACTTCGATTCGATTGTTTTCATTTTCCCCCTTTATGTTATTATCATTGAAGTTTGATTGAATTTTTGTTTGGAATTGAAGAATGGCTGGTTGATCGAAAAAGAGTTCCAGCGGATTGGAGGAAAAAATTGAGTGCAGTGAGAGCTAAGATTTCATCAGCATTTGCATCGCTTCCTAAAGACATCGATCCATACTTTCATACTCTGGACCCTGAAGGTCTGTCTGTTTTATTTTTCTTGATGCATTTAAATCATGGGTTTGTCTCCATTTAACTTGAAATTTGATCTGATTGGGTGATCGCCACCTTCAAATCGCAAAACTTGGTTTAGATTGGTGTAAGTTGTTTTGGAGGATGAAATATTGTTCAATGTTGCATTGGGTAGTTTACGCTGTATGACCTTTGTACGTAGAAAGCACTCGATTTTATTTGAAATTTTGTTTGCGCCCTATTCCAAACTCTTGAATTATGTGTTCAGTACATAAAAAATAAAACTAAACATAATTAGAACTAAAGGTAGCATCTTTCATCCTAGAGTAAGCTGTTCAATACTTCATATATGCTGGATGCTGATAAAATTGACGTTGGATTGCTCTAAGCTAGGAAAGTTGTTTGAGCCGGTGTTAGTTTCATTATTTTCATTTTCTTTCTATGTGATTTTTGCAAAATAACAATTAATTCCAAGATATAAATTATTGTGCGAAAGAGCTGTTAGTTTGTGGAAACAAAATTTGAAGTAATGCACCAGTATGGGAGAAAGCTTTATAGAACTTTCATCATGGAGGAAGGAGAGTCTACCTGATAGGTAGGCAATTATGTTTTCAAACTAGATATATTTTCTTCGATTGGGATGTGGAATGCAAGGGAACTGTAATGGTATAATTGCAATCATGACTGATCGCTACATTTTGTACCTGTAATATGCGTTCAGAACTCCCCCCCCCCCCCAAAAAAAAAAATTCAGTTTCAATTAATTAAGTATCAAGACCTATGCCATTTGCTTTTTGTTGTGGAGCTGTCACTGCATTCAACGCATGCGCTAATTCTCTCCGTATTCGTATCCTTCTCATCTACTTGAAGGTTTTATTTGAGACCCAATCAGATTAGATAAACTGAGTAGGCTTAGAGAACGGATAGAGTTATGTGGTTAATGGCCTTTCAGTATTTAGCTTGTTGAGACTAGACTTCGCCGTCTAATTACTTTGTGCATTTCCTATCTTCTTCTATCCCAGGGATTGGTTACTTGGAAGCCAAAAAAATCTATGAGATCCTTTTGCGAACCATGCCTGAAACTCGGAACATTTTCGGCCGGCTTTCAGGCTCAGCTGTAAGTTCTTCCTTGATTGGCATCTTCTGTGCCATCATCATGCTCCAACCCATGTAGTCAGACTTTTCTCTCGTTTACCTTTCTGGCAGGGAGTGTGGGAGGCCATTGTCCAAGCATTTGAGAAGGACCACATATTCCTTGGCGAGGCTGCTCAAATAATTGCACAAAATGTTAATTATGAGATGTAAGTTGAAAGTCCCTTTAACGGTCATGGATGCTTGGGATTATTGACAATTTCTTTTGCGATTAATTTTGTTTCGATATGAAGCCCTTACCTAAAGAAGCAGGTCCAGAAGACACAGCAGCAGCTCACAGAACTTGATCGCAAGGAAGCTGATATTAAAAGAAGTGCAGCTTTATCAGCAGCCAAATATGCAGAAGCTTGTCAAGAACTAGGATTACAGGTTTCTATGCTGCCTATATCACTAAATTCTCTTTATCCATTTTCAATATATTCTGGGATATTCTGTTCGGTCAATTTTATCTTTAAATAATCACAGGGAAGTAATGTTAGATTGGAACTCTTGGAGAGTGCAACTAACTCCCTTCCAAGCACATTTGGCAAGATCATGGAAGTTATTAGTGGTGAATCTGTTGCTCAGGCTATTGAGTACTATTCAAGTTTTGTGAAGGATCTCCATACTGACAATGATGTAAGGCAACTTTTTCTGAATATTTTTGCTATTGGTGTCTACTACAAGCTATGGATGCAGAATGCATTTCTTGCATGAGCAATAGGCTTTCTTGATTATGATATTTATTGTCTATACTTTAATTTCATTCAGCGAACACCAAGCCGTGTGGCGCCAAATTTGAGGAATCTCATTGAGAACCCTCCTTCTCTGGGCATTTCGGTGGGGTCTGAATTCCTTGAGCCTACAAATGTTGCATCCCATGTCCATGAACAATTGGATATGGGTGGGACCATGACTAGTGGGGCAGAAGGTATTGATTGGAATATTACCTTGGACAGCTCTCAGATTGATTGGGATATTGGTACTGTTGAAGAGACAGATGACGCTGCTAATGGATTGGGTCCTTATGAAATTGTAAATGCCAGTGACATCTTACAAGATACTTCGACTAATGACAATGAGAAGTCCATTGAGGCTGGACTGAGTAGTGAAGTGGCTGGTATGCGCGTTTCAGAAATATCGTGGGATGTTAGTGTTGAGAATCCTCAAGTGGATATGGTAGAAGATTCTGGTTTACCTAGATCAGTGGAAGCTCAAGTATCTGCTCCAAATGCATCAGTTGAAGCACAGAAAATCTCAGGTGATAGAAGTCCACTTTTGGAGATAGAATACAGGAATAAAATTCTTGATGATCTCTTTGAGGTAGGTGTGTCTGATGCTATGTACATAACACATCTCACTTTTTTATTTGTTCTCAAATATTAAATAGGAGAAATGAAGAAGATTTCTTGCTGTTTTTGTGGTCTGTTGTAATCAGATTAAGGCATTTTTAAGCCAGCGGTTGGTGGAGCTGACAAATGAGGAGACTTTGTCTCTGCAACATCAGGTTCAAGCTGTTGCTCCATTTGTAGTGCAGCAATATTCTTCTGATGCCATCCAGAAAATGCTATCCGACATTTCATCATCAATATCATTGCTAACAAACAAGAAAACAAGGGACTTGATCATGATTCTTAATTCAAGAAGGTAATTTGATCTAAAAATTTTAATGTTATTCCCAGAGATTTGCACATTTTAATCACTTTACGAGCACTGCTTATTGCAGCTTTACAGTGTTGTGCCCTACTCTGTTCATTGGTGCTGATTTCTTTTTGAACATTATGTTGGCTTCTTCTGTTAGGGCATCAAAGGCTTCTTGAGATATGTAGACCTAGGTTCTAACTTCTAACTTTTTCCTCCTTAATTTTGTCAGATTCTTGGACAGGCTGGTGCGTACTCTGGAGGAAAAGAAGCACCATGAAGCTAAGCTAAACGACGGGTTGAAAGATTTGTCTGCAAAACGTATGGAGCTGCAGAATTCGATGGCTTCATGTTGGCCTAAGCAAGTAAGTACTGTGGCTCTTTTTCGGGTGAATATTCGATAATTTTGGTTTACGTGCTTCAGTTTTTTTTAATTGGAAATTTGGGATATAGTATGTACAATATGTGCCTGTTAAATCCAATCAATCAAGTCATGGCAGTAACTTTTTTTGAGAAGTTGAAGGTAGTTTGATTAGCTGTTCTATAAAGTTCATCATTATTGTTGAGGGATTCATTGCAGTGAATAGACTGCATCATTATCCTTACAAGAAAACGGCAAGCTGCTGGTATCATAAAAGATGCACTCTGTGTCTGCAATTGTATGAGAGGTTGTTGCTGTTGAATGACCTATTTGAAAAGTGCTGACTACCTAGCCTCCTCCCCCGCCCCCCAACCCACCCGGGCAAAAGAAAAAAAAATGAGGGAAGACAGTTTAGGCTTTTTGCTTTTGTTCACTTCTATCTAAAATATGCCATAGATGTGAAGAACATATACACGAGACTTGATATAATGTTGGTGTATCAGCGTCTGTGATCTTTGATATGTGGTGTAGTCTTGAACTATCACAATTCATGCTGCCCTGGTGGCATTGGATGTGATATCCTTCATTGTCAGTCAATCTCGCTGCATCTTGTTGTACTGTGCTTGTGAACGTGGATCATCATTGTAACTTTTGTTTGTTGAGTCTATTCTACAGTGTGCTTATATTTGCTGAGGCTGACAAGTGAATAATTATTTGCAGGAAGCAGCATTGGCCAAAACAAGAGAGCTAAAGAAGCTGTGTGAAACTACTCTTTCATCCATGTTCAATGGAAGGCCTGTCAATATTATTGGAGAAATAAATACCTTGTTGAGTAGTGGTGTTACTGTGTAATTTTCCAGCTTCTTTTTTGCTCCCTTTTCCTTTGAAGTTAACTGTGCTACCAAATGAGCTAGGCATTAGGATTACTTAGGATTTTGATATTTAAATGACAGTTAGAATTGGTGGCTGATATACACAGCCCCTGATGTTGTATCCCATAGTGCTGAAATTAATTTTGTCGAAGTACACTTCATTATCTGGATTAGATGCTCCAATTTCCATCATTCCAGTTTTATGTGCAGCAGAAATTGTGAAAAACGCTTTGACATTAGCACTTATAATGCTTAAGTCGAAAGTGGTTGTCAAAAAACAGCGTGTAATATTTGGAGTGTATCCAATTGTTGCCCGGTCTAGTGCATGTTCTATGCATCTACATCTTCCATTTTATTTCGTTTCGTCTAGATTCCTAGGAATTAATGTCTACAATCCAACCTTTAGACATCCGAAATCTAGATAAATCTATACCTTCATGTCTTGTATGGGGTTATTTGATATCTTTGAAGGGGAGTGAGATATTCTTGGCTTAGCTTTCCTTGGTTCACCAATTCCTCAACTCAAAGAGCTGGTGATGAGTCGTGCTGGGTCAACCAATGAGTCTGTCTCACAAATTTGTCTGACTTCCACATTCTTATCCACAAGTATCCGCAGCACAATTGCTTTGCCTATGCTCTTCATTATTCAACATGCAAGTAAGCTAATCTAAGTATTCAACATTTTGGTAGTAATGATCTTGAGGAAAAGCTATACAAATGAATGAGCTAGTGAACATCGAAAAGCTGTACAAATCAGTAAGGATGAATGTGTCAATGAAGTTGACTGCCTGCTTATACCAATCTTGAGGAAAGGTATGAACTAAATGATGAAATATACTTTCCCCAACCATTCGACAAAATTGCCGAAACTTCTCATTATCAGATTCTAAGTTACCCGTTCTTAAGCTGAGTTCAGCTGCTGTGGCTGTGTATGGAATCTGCCTCTACGTTTGACTTCAGATAGATACGTAAGTCATTGCAGGGGAAGCCACAAAGCGAGTGTGTGTTGACCGGAATGATCTCTCAAAGGCATCTGCATCAGCAGTATCTGCTCCAGGCTTTGGCAAGATACTTGTCAGAGCTACGAGAACTTCTGACATTGGGGCTCGAAATTCTCTCTCAGGCTGTCAGACATGCATGAACAAATACTTCAGTAACATAAATTTTACGTGCATGCCATATAATTTTGCCCGGGCAATCCCAGAAGTGCCAACATCAGATATGTTTTGATAATCTGGGGAGATGTTCCAATGGTGCTAAGGTTAGTTGTGAGTGCAGGAAGAGTAAGAGAACAGAAATGGTGCCTTTTCTTATTTTGAGGGGAAGGTGCTAAACAGACAGACTAAAACGATTTCACTTTTCCATTAAACCATGCAAGTGGAGAAAAGCAACAGTAATTTTATGCCACGAGTACAACAGTACACCTGCACACAGAGAGATATGGCATCAGCATAGCGGGAGAGAGCCTTTGTGGTGAATGACCTTCTCAGGCCAGGGTCAACCATTTCTTCCAAAGAACTAGCATCATGAAGCCGGCAGGATGCCCATTTCACTAGAGATTGTTCTTCATATGGTCTTGAACTGGAGCAAAATAAGAGGAAACAATAATCATAGTTCACAGACCTAACAAAACCCAGTTATGATGGAAGATATTTGGGAAGTTACAGCACCTATCAAATGGTTTCTTCCCAGTTAGCAGCTCCAGAAGCAAAACACCGAAGGCATATACATCAGCCTTGGTGCTTTCCGTCCCCAGTTGCCCATGTTCTGGTGCAATGTAACCTGAGTTGCTAATAGCCATCTCAGAAGCCTGTTTATGTCATTAACAAAGAAGGTGACGTCATCTACTTGCGTAGGTTGTCTGAACCACATTTGGCATACACTTCCCTCTTGGTGAAGGACTGGAAACAAAACTAGATAGCCTGTCCTATGTTTTCACTCTTCAATATCTGACTTGCTGTTCTTCACTGAGATTATTATTACTCCAGGGCAAGCACCTTTTGCCGTGAATCCATCTTGTGCAAGTTTACGCTACCAAATACTGGATAAAGGAGCATTTACCTTAAGTTTGACATCATTGGTGGTGAGAGGCCTCAACACAGATAAGCCGCAGTCACAAACTTGAGGCATAAGTTCATCATCCAGCAATATGTTGGCAGCTTTCAGATTGCAATGTGCTACTGGAGGTGAGATGGAATGCATATAGCTGAACATGAATACAGAATTGATTTAAGTCCAAAAAAGAAAAAGGAAGCTCTGACTGGATCTGACAATATGATTTATGTTAGTTGAGGTAATTGTAATACGATGAAAAAAGAACACTCACTCCAAGGCGCGGGCAACACCAATAGCAATCTGGATACGGATGCCCCAAGTGAGAGGCAGAAAGAATTCGCAATGCAGAGCTTCATCAAGAGTCAAATTCCTGACATACTCATACACGAGGAGGTGCTGTCCGTGTTCCACACAATAGCCAACAAGACGTACGATATGAGGGTGCTTCAAACGGGATGCAACTCGAACAACATCCAAAAATCGTTCCTCTTCATAAAGGGATAGGGACACCATGTTTACATTTTTAACAGCTAAAACCTAGGAACATCACAACAAAACAATCATTTCTGTTAAGCTTAATAAGTAATCTTAAGAAATGTAAGTATGCAGTGTATACTTGACCGTCAGGGAACTCTGCTTTGTAAACTGAACCCAGTGATCCCTCTCCAAGAAACTTTTGTTCACTGAAGCCGTGCGTTGCTAACTGGAGTTCTGCTAGTGCATAGAGTTTTGCTGTTGGAGGCATTTTGTACTTCCTTGAGAAACTTCTCCGAGAGGCCCGGTCCTTTGTTGTATATCGCACTGGCATACTTCTAGGAATGATTGCAGGTATAGTGCCGACGGCTGAAAGCTGCTGGATCTCCTCATGATTACCGGGTGAGGTGTCTGCACAGAGCAAAGCTGGTGTAAGCAATACAAGTAATGCAATTTAAGCAGCATGGGCCCTTTTTTTTGGGGGGGGGGGGGATTGCTATCATCTTTTCATCTGTTAGCTGCTGAAAGAATTTCTTTGAGAGGAATAGTTGGTAGAATAGAAACAGCAAAAAATCTAGAATCACATAGATTTCATTGATTACATCACCTTTGCTTGAACTGAATGGTATGGAATATGTTGACCTAATGCTGTTCTCCATGCTATCAAGCTCCACAGCATGAGTTTGCTTCAAGCGTATTACAATAGCAAGTGCAAGAAGACCTGCAAGCAAGGCTATTCCACCGACCATAACAACTATCGCTCCTGCAGCCAGCCCCCCTTTTTTGTGTCCCTCTTCTCTTTTGGAAGGGTATTTCTCTATAGCACTTGACTCAATTGTTGGGGGACTAGCAATGTTCTGCTCTTCAGGAACCTTATCAAAAGGAAAATCCCAAGGGGCATAGTTGGATCCTACATCAAATTTATTGCCTCCGATCCTGATAGAATATACAACAGCAAATCATCAGTTAGGACAAGTATGCAAATTGAAGTAATAGAGCGCACAGGGACTCGTCTCACCATAAATTTGGAATTGTCTGAAAATGCTGAGGGATAATGCCACTGAAATTATTATCTTGAATGTTCCTGAGAGAATATAAGTTGTTAATCACAGGGAAATTATATTGACGTAAATTAAGAGTGGCGCATGCAGCTGAAGAGTCACGTACAGGTCAGTTAGTTGAAGATCAGCTAGGAACACCACTGAACCAGCGAAATCATTATTTTGCAAGAACCTGGACGTGTTTTTAACAAAAAAGGAGTGAACATTCCAAGCTAGATGAGCAATGCAAGATGTTTTGTATATCTAGATGTATAATGGAACAGAATAATTTGAACGAACAGTCTGCTAAGGTTTGTCAGAGTGGCAAATGAACTGGGCAGATTTCCAGAAAACTTGTTGTATGATAGATCCCTGCACACCAGTGACCAGAATATGCAAAGAAACGATTAGGTGCGAGGATTCGTCTGTGAGAAGATTCTATGAAAAACATAATGAGTCTTATCACTTTCGCAATTTTTCTTCATTTACCACAATAGAAGGGTTCAACTTTTAAAACAGTTGCACTCTGTCCGTAAATTATCTTAACACTAACAAGCTAACAAGCTAATCCAAAATCCAGAGTTGGGTTGAAGAAACACACATCTCCTTCAAGTTTTGGAGGCCAACAAATACATCTCCAATGGGTCCAAATAAGATGTTATGGCTCAAATTCCTACCAAATGGAGAAGAGTCAGCATCAGTTGCTTGTATTGGCAAAAAGGCTGTCGCCGGGGGGGGGGGGGGGGACAGCATGTTGGTAATCAGGGAAGCATGTTACTCACAGGTGTCTTAGGCTTCTTAAGGAAGCTAAAGACTGTGGAAGGTTCACTGAAAAGTTATTGAATGCCAGATTTCTGCATATGAAGAAAGTCATGAAGAGTCAATAATCAATGACTTGAAAATGCCAAACATTTTGACTAAAGCCAAGAAGGAAGTTGATCTTACAAGCGGGTCACATTAGGTGGAAGGCCAAAAGGGATTTCACCACTGATTTTATTCAAGCTAACATCCCTAATTTTTGCAAACAAACAGACTGTTAAAAGTGAAATTTTGCTTCAAAAATATGTACTGATTATTTGTGAATAAGAAGAGCCCACTTACAAGTTCTTCAAGCTATAGAGATTGGCTAGCTGGCTGCCCAGTGAGCCACTGAGTTCTAGTCCATGGAGCTTACTACACAACCCCCCCCCCCAAAAAAAAGAGGGGCAAATCAGAGATTCAAAATTTCAGCCAATTGCATTTAAGGGATTATTGAAAGGGGAAATTCAATCGAGGAAATGGATTTACATATGTATAACAGAAGAAGCAGAACATTCAATCCCGGTCCAAGATTCATCGCAGGGGTCTCCCCCCTCTGCCTTCCATCCCTTGAGCTGCTCTGGCTTCCTTAAGGCCTTGTACATGTCTTGCAGAGTCATCACTGCATTTTGGTCCCCCCCCCCCCAAAAAAAAGAAAAGGAAAAAAGAGGAGATTCAATTGGCTTCAATTCATACTTACCCATAGGAAATAATTTTCAAGCATTCATTATGTGAAATTGAGAAAAATTAGGCAATGCATTTAGCAAGTAAAAGAACTTTAAAAGAAAGATCCGGAATCCAAACCCATTATCTATTTGTAATGGATAGCGAAATTAGACCATGCTTACTTCTAATGAGCTAAAACTCAAAAAAATTATTGAAATGGATAGTGAAAGATTAACTAATTGACCCTTGAATCATTTCCCTTATTTGTTTCTTTTACATATTATTAGTTTCATATTGTAGGTTTCAACTTGGACATATCTTTGACCTAAACCCACAATTTTTCATTCATCAAAACTAAATTTCATAATCAGATCTTCCTTACAACTCTCGAAAAACAACATTTCAAGGAATACGAAGAACAGCAAACTCAACTACTCAGTTGTCTACCATCAAGATCATAATCAAGATCAGGAAGTAAAACAGTGAACCAAAGACAACATTCGCGATGCTAGAAATCAAATTTACTGATGTAGAATATCAGCATATCTTCCACATTTCAAACAATTGGCAACAAACAGAAAACAGAAAGTAAAGAGTGAGAGAGAGATAGTTACAGTCGAGTTTATCAGTTTTTGCATGAGAAAGAAGAGAGAGACTCGCTGAGAAGAGCATGATCAGGAAGAAACAATGCCTGAGATGATTCAACATCTCAATTGCAGTTCCTTCTACGAACAGAGACTACAATCAAATAACAAAATCAGGGAGAAATTATGGCGAAAATGAGGTAGAATTACTGGAAAATAGGGTTTGATTTCGGGATTTGCCTTTGAATTTGCTTGATTTCTTTGATGCTCGCGCAGTGAGGTGAGAGAGAGAGAGAGAGAGAAACTCTGGCGCCGCAAGAAAGAGTAGAGAGCGAAAGACAGGGAGGCTGGGGGATTGGATGAAAGTTCGTTGGTAAGAGAGGAGCGAGAATCTAGGAGCCATAACGGTTTCTCAGTTCGGCCGTTTTGAGGAGGTGCCACACAAGGCAGAACGGCGTCGTTTTTCGTTTCTTCCTTTCCCTTTGGTTCCCTTTTTTTTGGCGGGGTTTGAATATGGATTATCTTTGTAAATCACACTGAGACAGAATCTACTTTGGTGAGAGGAAATTGGATATAAATCTCCGAAATAACTTAGTATAGTTGTTTCTTTTTAACTTATCATAAATAATTTATCATTAGTCAGCATTAATAAATATTGATGAGTGCTTATAAATATCGATGATTGATGACGAGTGCTTATAAATATCGATGAGTGATGACGAGTGCTGATCAGGGCTAAAATTGTCAAATTGTCAATAAAAAATAAGACTATGTGCTAATCTGTGTTGATCCGTAAATCAACGCTGAACGCTGATAATAAGTATTTAAGATAAGTTAAAAAAATGAACATTTGAGTTGTTTCCAGATAGAAAATGTTTCATTCTTTCTTATGTTTGAAATTAGCTCTCTAGCTATGATTTTTCTTTTATTTATGTCACATGTTTTCTTATTTATATGTCAACTTTATTTTTCCCATGAGCTTCTAATAAGATAATAACATCGCCATTTCTTGACATTTGTTCCGTCAATAAAAGATTTGAAGCTTCATTTCTAACACATTTGTAAAATAAGACTTGAAGATAATGTGGATTTCTTTCTTTTTAATAGTGTCTATAATTTTAAGAATGCTCTCAATTATAAAGATATTGTCTGATCGATAACATATCACTGACACTAATGAAATATAAGCTTTTCTTTCCTCTTTTTTTTTTTACGAAAGCACATAGTTTTAAGTTTTCTTACGATCATCTGAATGCAATTATATGCATTGCAATTTGAGAGTATGATAAACTGAAACAAAGATATTTTTCTAAGCTAGTTAATGTTGACATGGTGAGTCTTTATATATTTCTTCACCAATTTTGGATTTCATTTGTTGTCAGTTTGGCCGTTATGCACATTTCTAACAAAGTGCATCATTGACATTTGTGTCTTATACTTCGGCATGCTTTTAAAATAATCTCCAGGTTAATAATTTTAAACAAAATATTGTGTTTACTATTTTTTGAAAATTATATTTATCAAATTACTCCTTGTATAATTCATTTCTTTGGTATGATCCAAGAACATCACAAACTAAAACATATGAAATAATCACAAAACTTTAAATACGTAATATAGATATAAATATTTTTCAATTTGGGATGTAACTTGCATTGCTTTAACTTATTACGATAATGTTGTATTTTTTTAAAGGGATCTTCTATTAAAAAATGTAACACTATGTAAATAAAAAAAGTTTACGGTAAAACAACACACTTAATTTTTCGCAATTATTTACTTTAAGTTTGATTTCTTTCAAAATACTAGTACAATGAACTATAGTAATCTCATGAATTCTTCGACATTAATGAAGAACATAGCAAGGTAACTTTATATATACTAACCATAGATGATCAACTGTAGGACTAAAACAAGGAAGAACCCTAATCTGTGAAAATTCACAGCCAATCTCATTGAACAAATTCTTCGGGAGTGAAATTTTTCAAATTGATTTTTAGATTGATATTTTTCTTGTTCTTCTGCTTAATCTCCATCCGATTTATTTCCATCTACTATAAAGCTTCTGTGTTGAAGCGCAATTAAATCTCCCAAGCTCTGCATCAATGGCGGAATCAACGGCAACCCAGAAAAAAGATCACGAAGAAACAGTAGCAATAGAGGAAGAAGACGAAGATTACATGGGTGACCTCTCTAAATTCCTCCCCACCGAATCCGCTGAACCTTCGAAACCCAAAAAGGTTGCAACTTTCAGTGGTAATACAACTTTCAATTCGTCCCAACAGCCCTCGAAGAAGAAATGGAAGAACCCTAAGCTCGATAGGGAGAAAAAACAATTCGAAGAAGACCAACAAACCCTAGCTAATCTAGAAACAGCGATTCCCGAATCCAACATTGGGTTCAAATTGCTGAGGCAAATGGGCTACACCCCCGGGTCAGCCCTTGGCAAGGAGGGTTCGGGCCAGGCTGAGCCCATTGGGTTGGAGATACGGAGGTCTCGGGCTGGGATTGGGCGGGAGCACCCGTTGAAGGAGAAGGCGAGGAGAGAGAAAGAGATGGTTGAGAGGAAGAGGAGGAGGGAGGAGGAGTTGATGGAGGAGTTTGGGTATAGGCAGAAATTGCAGTGGAGGAGTAAAAGAGTCGTGATTAACTATCATAAGGCGAAAGCAGCACTTGATCAGTTGGAGAATAGGGAGCCCCCAATTGAGCCAGTGAAGGATGATGATGAGGAGGGAAAGAGCGATGATGATGAGGAGGAGGAGGAGGAAGAACAGATCAGTGAAGAGGTAGGTAACGTAGTGAAAAAAACTATGCATTATTGCTTATGAAGTTAATGTGACTTGAATGAACAGATTCCTATCATGGCATGGCATGTGCTATTGTTGGTGATAATGCTTATATTTTGTGCTTCTTGATGAGCTGCAATTTTTTCTCCTTCTTGCATTTGGAGTATGATTGATGTGGATTTAGTGTGGTCGTGAAAATTGTATCATTTATTGCTGAAAGTAGTGCATGATTAGTTGGTGATTATGTCCAGTTTTGATTGTATTGCTAGTGTCTTTGTGTTTTCTGAGTGATCCGGTGTCATGTTCCTGGGTTGTCTTTGCGATTACTGCCTGTTGAACCAACTATGTGTTCTTTCTCGTGTGGAAAACCAGCAGTGACTTGATTGTGCCATAGTCATAACTCATAAGGTGATGTCTTCCTGTTTGAACAAGATGGGTTTGGAAAAGAGAAGTCACTTCAGTCAGTTGAATTTGAGCTCCGATAAAATCTGAAGAACCACTTGGTAATGAACATTGGCCACTAGTGAAATCCCACTTATGTTCCTTCCTACATTGCATTTCACCTCCTCAAGGCAGCAAAAAGTATATGAAGCTTCAACCCACTTTGCTTACCACATTCCCACGAAGCAGAAGACTTAGTTTTAAAAATCTTCATACCCACTTCCTCTAGACTCCTGGCTATTTTAGAACTTCGTAAAGACCCTGCCTCTGTTTCTTCCAAAGTCATCATCTTGTCCTGTACAGATGTATTGAATTAATTGGTGAATTATTTTCAGTTTTTTTTATTTTAGCGCGAGTATCAACCATCTAAAATACTGGAGCGAAAGTGAGTGAGAACTCAATTAAAAGAATATTCAAGATTAGAATATGAGAGGAGCATTTTGCTGATATGCTCTGTTGATAATGAACAGTTCACCTGTGTTTAATGGCTCCTTTGTATAGAAGGCAGGAATGTCAAGATTTCCTCTCCTCACGCAGCGGCGTTGATGTCAAGGAACAAATGCAGAAAAGGCATAATAATGACAAAAACGCTGATAAAATTACAGGAAAGGTCAACCTACTAGAATTCCCTCTAGTATTAAAGCCCAATCTCCATTTTTGTGATGCTGATTCTACAATCTCTTAGATTCCTCATGCTTTTTACATTTTGGTTCTCCAAGGATATCAGGAGCTAAGAATCAATTGTGCTTTTATAGATCATGCTTTAGATAACAGCTAGTGGGTCACAACATGTCCATTGCAGATATGGCTTCAGGGTTCACAGTATTAAAGAAGTTGGCTGATGTTAACCATAATTTTGAGGTATCATCCTCCAACAGAGAGATAAATGGATACCCCCATACAAACTTGTATTCTGAATGATGATGGTATGCGATCTAGTTCACCAAATGTAGAGATCCGATATCGGAGGTAACGATTGAAGAAAAACTAAAAGAAACAATTGAAAATTCTTTGTATTTAAGCCATCAGCCATAAAACTTTGGGTTTAGGTAACTCAAAAAAGTTGGACTGAACCATGAGGTTTCCCTACTATTAGTTATTAGACATGGTTGTTTCGTTCAACATTTCAAAGACTTGAATCCATCATTAAGTTTCAAAAGGAAAACAATGATGGGATTAAAAGCTAGAGCTTCATTTGAACCATCTTTATAAGCATTCAAAATGAAATGCAGTCCAAAATAATTAACCAAGGGATCATATGCCTTGTCGTATTCTAGCTCACCATGTTGCCATGACTTGGTCAGTATTGCACCTTTGCGCATAGAATCCTCTCTAGCCAGCGGGCTTGCACATTCTGCCCTTTCGGTGAACGGGCTTTCTGTCACAGTTACAGATTTTGACCTGTCTTAGCCAATGTTCGTTAAAAGCGATATTAGGGTAAGATGTAAATCAAAATTGAAGGAGCTCTATGGCATCCCTATGCCTTTGGACGCCATTTTGGGACATGAAGTTGTGAAAAACAAATATAGTAGTGACTGAAATGACATCAATAGCCTCCTGTTGCTCACTTGCTTCGGACTATACAATTCTGTTCTTCTATGATCCATCTATTTCTAGACATAATATAGAATCCAGCACTCCTGAGTTCTGATTAAGCAATCAAACTGGAAGAATATTTTGTATATTTGAGTGATATAACTTCAATACTAGCATTGCCCTAATGAAACAATGGCAAACGTCTTGGTAGCTGGTTAATCGCTGTTTTCACAAGACATTCTATTATGCTACTTTCTGTTCTCTCTCACACGCCCCCTCCTTTTTCTTGACTGACATGCAGACTGTCTTCATGAAATCAGGGTGTTGCTACAAGGGAAAATCTTGCCGGAAAATCTTGCCAAGTGCTATCTTAGTCATGCACCAGTGCTGTGCTGAACTGATTGTTGATGAAATGACATACGGCGTCTTTAGATCATAAAAATTTATGCCCTGACCAGTTCTCATGAATAGGCCCTGTCACCAATATTCACCTGCTACTTACCATGTTCAATAAACATTTTCTCTGGTTGAGTCTTGGTACATGATACTGCTCATCAGGGCCAATAGGTCAACCAAACAAAGTCCATGTTAAAGCTCAAGAAGTTGTTTGTTAATTTATCAGGACAGTAGACATACATGTTTTCATTTATGGTCCTCCTTTGGTTGAATGGTGTAATTATCTATGATTTAGACCTAATAAAACCAATTGCATGTGATTGATGGCCTTATTTGACACAGGAGTTGCTAGAGATACTGGTGAAGCTTAGAGAAGAACATCAGTATTGCCTCTTCTGTGGATGTCAGGTTCGTATAAATGGTTGTAACCTGCAACCTTGTTTTCCCACATAAATTCAAATCCTCTTAGTGCATTGCCTCGGCCCATGAACATTAAGGCATTTTTCTGGGGGCTCCTGCACCGCCCGGCGCGGGGGGGGGAAGTAAATGGAAGTCAGTAAAAGAACTTACCCTTTTGCTTGTTTGGGAATCTATCTTTAGTTGTGGGGGAGTGAACAGAGTTACTTGGCTCCTTGCCCCTCTTTATTATGATTTTCTCACCATCCAATTTGGAGTGTAAAAGAGATCAAGTTAGACTAACCACTTTGCTCTTTATTACTCTATTCAACAACTAAGCAACAGTAGGTGACTACTCTGCATTATTGTTGCTGACTGCTGCCCTTTCTTGTTCTTATGAAACTTTTGCCTTGATTTCAGTATGAATCTATGGAAGCCCTCCTTGCTAACTGCCCGGGAATTAATGAGGATGATCATTGAGGCTTGATCTTGGCAATGGAGGTCCCAGAATACCAATTAAGAGCCGAGAATGATCATTTATTGCTCCTGTGAGTCCAGGCAAACTCCATCTGACAAACTGACAGTGCATGATTGAGATCCTTCAATTTTGGCTGATTAACTGTTCCGGTCCTTCTAGTGCTGCTTCGCTGTGGAGTTCACCTTGTTTGAAGACTGCTATTCCTTAAAGAGGGAGTGGTGCCTTATCATTATGCTGCCAACTTAATGAAGAACAAATCACCTTTGCTTCTTTCGTTGGAGACTGCTAACCACCCAAAACAAGTTGTTCACTTTGGATTACTTGTGATGTGCAACATAGTGCCTTCTGCATACAAAAGACCACCTCTCTGTAATGCTGTGATTTTACAGATAGTTCTTAGGCCCATTGAAGTGGTTACTAAATGATAAAGATGTGATATTGTGTCCATCTGATCCTCATCGATTGATGCTGTACCTCAATTATTATTTAGCTGTTTCTTTGACATGATTTAAGGGAAGAAGAAAGCTCAAGTTATTTTCTTAAACCCCCCCCCCTCTCTGGCGGGCTCCTTTCCCCCTAAAAAGGAGAGAGAAAAAAGGGGGGGAAGCTTGGCATTGTCATGGACATAAGTCAAATGCTCAATGCTCGTTTTTCCACACATCAAGGCCAACATTAAACCATACATGATTCTTGCACACATCAACCTCCTCTTAGACAGGAACTTTTCTGGGGGAGGCAGGGGGTTGGTGTTAAAGAACTTAGGACAAACATTAAGCCACAGCGGCCGATCATTGTCCAGATTATATGGTAACCTTGGATATATAGATCCGACTTACCATATGTGGTGATTTATTTAATTCTTTAAAATCCGCTTTCTATTTTCATGGCCCTTCTTTGCACAATTATAAATTTTCTTCTGTAAAAAGTATACCACATTATCGAATCTATAAAGGAGAATCTTTTTTTTTTGGGGGGGGGGGGGGAGATAGGGTGTTGGCGAATATTCATGAATCCTGATTAATACAACAACAACCCAGCAGTTTATAAGTTCAGAAACAGAAGCACAAGCAGGTGGGACAAATCATCAGTTCAGTCCCACACATTTAGGAGTCAACCATGCAGTAAGGACGAGAAAGGATAGCAAATTGTTAGGATTTCGAAAAAACCTACATGCCATCAAAGTAGAAACTACAAAGCATACGAAGTTTCAGGTAAAACAGAGAACAGCGCAGTCAGCACTCTGCCCAAAGTGTTAGATCACCATCAAAGCGACCAATGGCCATGGCCAGTCCCAGCTGAGTTGTAAGGCCTGGAATGATCAACATCCATGTACTGCCGTCCATTATTGTGGTACTGGTCCATCAAAAGATCACTGTGAAACTGACTGCTAAGAGGCTGGGAGATTTGCCCGAGACCCAGATGATCATGGTGTGGCGGGACAACCTGCAAGCCCTCATCAGGTTCATTGCCCTTGAAACCCCATGACGAGCTGCTGTTTGAGAAGTGAGCCACCGTGACACTATTGGCCATGGTGCATTGGGACATGGTTGCTCCATCGATGTTCATCAAGCTACTGCTACTACTGAGTCCGATGCCTGATGATGCTCGGTTTCTGGAGCCCCAAGTTGGATTTGACAGAAGAGAGAGAGCACAGCTTGAGTCAGACGTGACCCCTGTGATGCATTCTCCCGAAGGGATGGAAAAGCCGGATCCGCCAGCTGATCCTTGGAGATACATCTCCGAAGAAGGATCCTCAGAGCTGCCTGTTGGTAACAACATGCAGGGAAGTAAGAAGAAAATCTGAGTAACTAATATTATATAAGGATTATGCCTCTGTTTCCTCCATAAATAGTAAATACCATAACAGACCTAGCCCAACCAACCAGTTGCCAGTTCTAGTTAATTTCACATAATGTCAAACTAGATTGACAGCACATTTCGATTGGCTCTGAGCAATAAGCTTGTCAACGAATACGATTAACAGTGGTCATGAAAATTTCAGATTCGAGTGAAATTTTGTTATTTAACATTTAGCTTTGGTTCAGGCTCGGGTGTAATTTAGGTCATGAGTCTACCTTGCTGGGTTTAAAAGAAACCCTGTTAACAGTACGCCAGCATGGATAATTGTGGGTTTACAAGGTTAGGATGTTTCTCGCAACTTTTTCTGAACGTAATATCCATAAGTAGCAGTATGCAAAGAGTACGGTGTAGAGAGATTGCACAATTACATTACCTGGCCACATACTGTGAGCATACTTCCCAGAGGATGTGGACTGACTTCCTGGCACTCGCTCAGAGGCCCTGGTACCTGGCCACAGATCCTTGCCAGAATGCCTTGCATATGAAGAAAAGTCCAATAAAAATCCACCACCTCTGCTGGCACCATCTGCAATAATACAAGAGAAATTCCTCAGAAGCAATTTTTTTTAAAAAAAAAAGTTCGCAAGAGAGAGGGAGAAGGGAATTGAAGCCTATCATCTCTTACCACCAAAGAGGGACGAAGAAAGACGCCCCAAACGTGATGATAGTAAAGATCCAGTTGGCGGTTTCCTCCTACGCTCATTGTGACCAGCAAGGCGTCTGCGGCAACTTCTTTTTCCTTGGTCAAATTCATTGAGCAGGTGGAACCTGAGCATTGAGTATGCACCGTAAGCTCAAGAAATTGGTGTGTTCGGTATCCAACAATAGCCCCTTAATATGAGTGCCCCCCCCCCCCCCCCCCCCCCCCCCCCAAAAAAAGGGTCCATGAAGATCTGGATATCCACAATCTTACCCCTGACAAGCAAAAGGTTTTTCCTGAAAGTGTATTTTATCAGCCTCTCTTAAAAGATTAGAAGTTTTATGCCTAAACTATAAGGCCATAAAGAACCAAATCCTTCACAAAGTACTATTCCTCTCTTCCCTCCTTTTTGAGGACTATTATTCCTGAATCAAAGCAGAAAACCCCAACAGAATCAAAATGCTGATTAAACCCTTGATTTCTCTCATCCAGCAATTTATGACCCATGGACTTCGATTCGTACCCCATGGTCTAGATCAAGCAAACACATTTGCCAATCTCGTTATTAATAAGGTAAGAAGCATGCCAGATGTTTACTGCAAAATATTCAGTCGTAGTTAACTACAAATAGTTCACCAGGAAAGAAGAATTAAAAAACTCAGTCACCAATGCATCAAATGAACAGAAGCCTAAAGAAATTAGACAACATCAATCAACTAACAATGTACTACTACATATGTCAGAAGTGCACCAGAAGGCAATTGAGACAGGAAAAGACAATGAAATCTAGACACAGGCCCACGGAAGGGGTCACAGACAAACTAAAGCCAATTCTACAAGAAAGATGAAACAAGATCATTTATCTTGACCAGGACAATAACATGTAAAAGTAACACTGAGCATGATTCTTTCAGGATACGTGTCACTTTTCGAATTTAAGCTACAAAGAGCTCCAGGATGAATGATTATCAATGACGTAATAAAGCTAAAACCAAATAAAGCAGAAAGGCAAGACCGTGAGATGTCCTTGGTCTATTGAGCAGAACGTCAAAGCATGAATGCATATTGCATTTCTCTTCCCTTACTTCTAGGAGAAAAAGAAATGCATGTGCAACAAATATATGCATCTTTTATCGCTGGAGTAATACCAAAACTAATCATGAACGCTCAATACAGGATCATTAGCTGATTATTATTACATTACATAGAGAGGCCATTATACAACGAACAACACCTAATCCAATAGTCCTATGTGAAGTCAGACCCGCTAACACACTCCCCTCAAGGTGAGACCATACAACGCTGAGTCACAGTTAGAACACCTGTCACCTGACTATCCCTCAATGTTGGATAGGGAGGTAAAATGTATGTGATCTTATCCCTATACTACAAAGAGGCTATTTCCTTGGACCTTGATAGTAAATGCATCATTGTTCACAAATCAAGGACAAAAATTTAATGAGCTACTTGCAAGTCAGTTAACTATTTGACTATAAACCATGCGGAAAAATCACCAGTAGTGACTCTTTTATCTAAAATCTACCCTTAATATAACTTTCCAAGTTGGTTCAGACACACATTCAGAAATATCACACTTCACATGCAGTACTTGTTTGGTCCCAGCAGTTTCACAATTTTGTATGCGTCTAACTGCAATTGCAAGCCTCATGATATTAAATGAGACCGAGATAATCATTATTCTCTGCATTGAATCTCACAAAAAAGATAACACAATTAATTCCCCCCCCCCCCCCCCCCCCCCCCAAAACACACGCCGGGGGGGGGGATGAGAGACATGGCAAAACCAGGTATGTTTAAAAATTGCAATCACAGTTCAATTTCTCAAGTAATAGCGAAAACTCGAAAAAAGCACATCGGAAAACACAGGCTTAAAACACGAGAGTTCATTTGGTTTAGCAGTATAGCATTCCACCTGCCCAGAACAACACCACTAGCAGTCCTATGTCCTCTATCCTGACAAAAACCTCATGAAAATGTGAACGGTTAACCAAACCAGCATTTACGATAACAGAGTCCGCATTGTAATTCTATAGATAATTAACAACACTGCTTCATAGTGGATATATCTTCCTACTTTACATCATTGAAAAAAGAACATCAAAAGGATCATGCATGATAGCATCCTCAAATTGGACAATGCCACATATTTAAGCTAAATGGTTTCAGAGAAAATAAATTATAGTCGCACGTACAGGAAAAAGGAAACCAGCATAAGCAGACACTTACAAACACAAGATTCTCAGGACTACAATATGGTTTCTTTTTGGACATATAGAGTTACGAACTACCAGCTTCAGATCATCCACAAGACTGCCTCACCTCCAACTCCAAGGAACAGGTTTAAAGAAGAGGAGGAGAGAAATGCAGCCAACAACGGACAACAATTCACAGGTGTAACAGCCTCTATGCTTTAGATCCTCAGCTGCAAATCTTATCCCCATAACAGCAGCAACCAAACTCAACTCGTTTCCACTCACCTCAGCTGATACGGGTTTGTTTTCAGCTTCTTTTCAGGTTTGGGTCCAGTGGAGTGAGGGAGTCTCTAACAAGTAACAACCCCCCCCCCCCTTTTCATGAAGCAATGACACAAAAAACATAAACAGCCGAAAGTACCCAACGAAGATAACAAGTTAATAAGTGAGATCCTTCTCATCATGGTGCCACTGGATATTCAAATATTAACAAAATCGCAAATCTCATTTGATAATGAGAATCGCTGATTCAGGGTTATACTGAGTTCGCTACATGAACAAAATTTTCGTTCTTTTTGATATTTAGATGAGCTGGGATTGGAGATGAAAGCACTAGCAACATCAACTAGTTTAGATCCAGCTTTAGCAGGTCCAGGAAAATTCAGATGTAATCAGTCTTAGCACAATAGCACTATATTCAGGCAAGCTGATTCTAAGAGACCCACAACCCAACTCCCCCCCCCCAAAAAAAAAAGGGGGGAGAGAGAAAGAGAGAAAGAGAGAGAGATTCTTTTGATGGATTAGAAGTTTAGAACCTTGTGTAATTTTTTTTAAAAAAAAAAACAGCAGTAAACCAAGGCACAAGATAACAACAGCCAGTAGCAAACAAGTACAACCAATAATTATCACCAAGTTCATAACTCAAACAACATCAAGGTTTGAACGTTCCAATCCCAGATTGACTGCATTCTAGTCCATGAAAGCACAATGTAAATTACATAAATCCCTATGTGAAATGCACCCTTTGAAAAATCGGGGGGGGGGGGGGGGGGGGAGGAATGCTAATGGGTCTAAGTACTCCAATCTGGCTGTGAGTAAAACCGGGATGCTAGGTTCTTGGGGGCGATAGGAAGTTAATTTGACAGCCTAAGGAAGAATATCGGTTGGCAAATACATATTCACAAAAGAAAAATCATGGGTATATTTACTAAGGGAATGTGAAATAGAACGAGGAAGACGGTGGAAATCCTCTGCATTGTTAACTTTTAACATAATCTGTCTCAAATTCTTCAGTGACAAATTTCTCACAAGTATCACTAAATTTCATTCTTTCCACATTTGCAAGTGGCAAAGAATTCCGCATTTGCAAGTGGCAAAGAACTATCTCAATCTGATTCCTAAGAGAGAAAGTGGGGGTTCTACGTGGGAAGGTCATCAGACATGGCAAATGCAACAAAAAAACTCCCATTCTAAAAGCTATGTGATTTCAAAACGGTGATTGAAAACCGACAAATCCGGCTTGCATTCATACCAATGCCTCATAAAATATATAGAACAGCTTAAGCTCTACAAGAACAAATTTGAAGATTTGCAGCGTCATCAAGCCTAATAATTGAGGTGGGAAGACATACGTAATGTACACTCTAAGCACAAAGTTTCATTACCTAATCCCAGCAGCATGAAAAAGGATTACCAAATCTAATCACATCCAAGCACAATCCACAACCAAATTAGAAAATCCTCCCCTCCAGAAGCTGAACAAATCCAACCCCACCTTGATTAAATTTAATCACTTTAAAATCCACCGCCTAACCCACACCCAAACAACTACCAAAAAATTTATTGTCTTACATTTTTTTAAGGGAAAACAACAGAGAGACGTGGTCACCTAAATGATCATGATTAATGAACATAAATCTGTTGATAAGATAGACTCACACAGCAATTAATTTGACTAACTGATAGGTACTTGCCCAAAAAGAAGACAAAATTAAAACTTAGATTAAACCTTTAAAAAACAAAATGCAATAATAGTAGGTAAGAAGAAGATACACATCAAATATTAGCATCAAATTCCAGAAATGGTCAATCAAAAAGGCGAAAAAAGAAGGGGGGACCTGCTACACTGCTGGCAAAATCTCTGCTCCAAGCCATTAACAATGACTGTGGCTGATTTTGAGTGCATTCCACAAACCTTATGCCTTGAATAGTAAGCCTTAGCATCACTAAGATCTACCTTACACCCTTCAACTTGACACCTTGGTGGCTGGCCACTTTGCACCACCCTTCTGCCACCCTTCTTGGCCGGCGGCGAAGACGACGACGACCCACCTCCGGCTTTGCCGGAAACTCCAAGACCCACATCCTCAAAGTAGATTTTCTGGCCAAATTTGAGACCGTTCAAGGAATCGGAGGACCCAGAAGAGGTCGTCGATGACCCTTCAACGGTCAGATAATTGGGACCCATTTCCATGGTTTGTTCCTAAAGGCCATTCATGATTAGGGGATGCAGATATTAGAGAGAGAGAGAAAGAGAGAGAGAGAGAGAGAGAGAGGGGTGTGAGGGGGAGAAGGAGAAGAAGGAGAAGACGGGTGTTGTTTTGAAGATACAAGTGGGCCTTCTTAGTGGGGAATGTAAAGCAGACAAGAGAGAGACTGAGACTGAGACTGAGACTGGGCCATGACAACTCTGAGTTTACAGTACCACCCCCTATTTCTCTTGCTGGAATTCCCAAATGATGCTGATATGAATTCAATAAGTGCCCTCTTACAGCAGTGAGGAGTTTGGTTTTTTTTTTTTTTTCCTCAAACAGAAAACCCCATCAAACCTTTTGAGACCATAATGTTTGCTTATCTTCTTCTCTGATTTTGTGTATGTGGGCGTGTCAGACAGACACAGAGCAATTTTCTTGTGTGGAGAGAGAAAGAGGGAGGCCAGGGATGACGCCCATATTCCCACACCAGTATATATGGTTGCCGATTTTTCTCTCTTTATTAGATAATTGAAAAAGATAAAAATTAGTAAAGTTTTGAAGCATTCGATGAATTAGTTGACACAAATATATCCAAAAATTGAAAAATGGCCAGTGAATGTGGGGACTCTTTTGCTTGGTGGATTTTGTCAAATACCAAGAGAATATTGTTTATTTACAAATTCCCCCCCCCCCCCTCTTTTTCATTTCAAAGTTCCCGACTTTGCTTCATGTGTCTAATACTAATAAATCTTTGATGGATGCTAACTTTCCAGCCGAACAAATAAATGCACGATAAAGTGATACGTAGTTTATACTTATGTTGTGTGTTAAAATAATTTGTTCGTATAATTATCATTGGCTTTTTATGCAAGTGTCATATTTTCTATATAAGTGTCGTATTATTTTTCATTAATAAGTGCTTCATTTTCATCAAAATAAAACCAATTCATACAAGGGAATGAGAGATAGTTTTGTTTAATTTTACACTTTAATTAAAACTGGCCATTAAACGAAATAAGCATTTTAGATCTCATTCAATTTTTCCCTCATAAGTATTCACATGCCAACATGCATAGCTACAATTGTTGCAATAGTTTGGTAGGGATACTTTTGTTCATAATGGATAGTACATCATATAACTCCTTGCAACTTGCAAGTCTATAGGGTAGTTCAACGATTTCACGATGAAGACAGTACACGTTATTATGATTCTAACAATTTGATCATAACATGATAATACCAGTTCGGTGACATGTTCTTGTATTTTAGAAACGATTCTGCCTCGTACGGATATATTTCCTAATTCAAGTACACTACTTTTTGACACACCAAAATGTCTTAATTCTCTATCTTGATTTTCTAAAAGTTGCATCCGTATTTAGTAACAATGTTATTCTTAAGATTGTGAAAAACTTTTAAGTCAGGTAGCATCAGCATCTTAAGGGAAAATCATACCTTATGAATTGAAATCCTCATATTCTCAAGGGAATTATTATAGAATGCAACAAAACCCTATACTCATATAATAGTAATTTTGTCTCCTCATTGACACACCTGTCCGTAAAACGTATTTTAGTAACAATTAAAGTAGACATTTTACTTAACATGTTTAGGGCCTGTTCTTTTTGTGGGTAAATTAGGATGGATAAAAGGGTGAAATTGATTGAAGTAGATTGAGGTGGGAACTAATGCTCGTAGAAGAAGACATAAATAGACTAGTGAGGGGACGAACAGCTGTATATGTGTGTGTCTTTAATTCCACATTACTAGGATTTAGGACCATCTATAGCAACGAGCTAGCTACTAGGGACCCGATATTCATGCTATTATGCGTTTTTTTTCCGGATTGGTCAAGGCTTTGTACATTATGCCTTTTCTGCCCTTAATTACCTTGGAATCTTCATAGATCTGACATGTATGGCCACTACTATTGGTAGAATTTGTACGAACGGACTTTAAAAAAAAAAATTAATATAAGTATTTATCATTAGTATTTAATACTGACCGATGTTTATTGAGTATCATCAATTAGTACAAATTAGTATTGATCAATACTAATTAATAATGATAAACATCGGTTAATATCTAGTATTTATATATTCAACATTGATCAACAATGAGTTACATATAATTTTTCTATAACATAATGATGAGAATAAATTTGTGTATATATTCTATAGATGGAACTGTTTTCACCAAATCTTTTTTCTATAAAAAGTTTTCACAAAATCTTTTTTTGTGGGTACCCTGGAATCAGTCTTTCTACGGGTAGAGACGCTTGTAGATGTAAGGTTGTCTACATGTGGATCTCTAAATACCCCGCCAAAGCAGAACTCATAGTAGAAGGTGGTGGTGGTGTTGTTTTTGTACTTTATAGATGGAATTATACGAAAAATGCTCACACCCCGATACATGAAATATTGGATTGGCTTTGATAGTCCTCCAATACACGTCTTTAGTTATTACCTCTTCAACAATTTTAAAATGAGAGGTAAGATGAGTTGCAGTCCAAACAATCCAAGCTTCAAAGGTCTACCGCAATGAAAACACCTCTTTATAATCAAGGAAATATTTTACCTCAAATTCGAACTCGTGACATCAAGACGAAAGGTTTCTCATATATATTGGTTATGTACATATAAATAGTTATAACAATACATGGAAACATGACATTAACCCTGATCATAAGTGCATGTGCATGCTGATAATATAATATTAATCCAACTTTTTTGATCAAATACTAATCAAATTTACCGTCTGATAACGATTTCTGGATAATATGAAAGGGAAGTGATCTACATCATGATGATTTATCTTTCCCTTCAATGCCCCTGTGTTTCTTTAGGGGTGGAATCTAGCATGACGTATATGGTGCTGGTGTACGTACTTCAATTGATGGGGATTTCTGCTGGACATTTTGGTTAATGTATTTTAACAACGTACGTTCTGTTCTTATTCATGCATGCATGTTAGACCAATAAAAGAGATCGATAATTGGTACATAAAACACATTTCGTTGGTCCAAACAAAAAAATGACGATTTTCTTGGTTCAAGTACTCGTCTTTTTTATGTGCAAACAAAATAGTATAGTTCGATGTAGACTGCCTCAAAAGAAAGCACGTTAATTTACGTCCTTTAATTTGTTTTGGTGAGAGGAGACGAGAGGAGGGAAAGCTTTCACCATCTTGCCTTATTTTTGTTGTTCTTTTCGATATATATATATATATATATATATATATATATTAAATAGAATTAAGTTTATTATTGTTACATCTCTTGAGGCCCTGTTCTTTTCGTTGGTAAATTTTAATTTAGCATCTTCAACTAATTTCAACCCACTTCATCAACTTCAATAAAAAATACTCATTTCAATCAACCTTGACCTACTGTCCACTATTTTAACCAATTTCTAGTCACCATATAAAAAAATTTGGGCCATGTTCGGTAATATTATTTTGGACAGCGTTCAGTGTTTTGACCAGATCAATACACTAATTAATTAGTTAATTTTTAGTGTTCAGTAAACTAATATTTTGACTAGTATTTAAAGTAACATTTAGCGCTTTAAGCAGCGTTTTTAAAAAATTAATAGTATCAATATTTGACATTTAGAAGCAATGTTTCATAGTTTTTAGCCAAAAAGATATGAAATTTCATCTTTGAAAATTATCTATATCATTTCTTGTCAATTTACATTAATCAGCTAACATAACAGTTAAATTTACCGAACACATTAGTTTCAACCGCTCATCTAAACAGCTATTCGCTAACAGCTAATTAGAAATGTTATCCGCTATCTAAACAGCTATCCGCTAGCTGAACCGCTATTCGCTACCTAAACAACTAATTTTGCCGAACAGGGTATTGATCAACTTCAACCTATTTCAACCCACTTTAACAACAAAATACTTACTTTAACCTATTTTAATCAATCTTAATTAACTTTATTTATTTTTTAATTTATATTTTTCAACGAAAAGAACTATCCTGAGAATTGGTTGGAATCTGAGATTGAAAAATTAATGAGAACCCGCAATGGATCGGAGCAGCCTAAAAAATCAATCACAGACTCACAGTGTTAAGTAAATCAATCAGGATCAATGTGGTCTAGTCATGGTTCAAATAAAAGTTAATTTTACTTAAAATGAATTTTGCTCTGAAGGGAATGATTTACCTCTGTTTCTCCTCAGCAATACTTCCTTTATTCTCTGCCCATAGTTTCAACAATAGGGATCGGCAATAGATCGAGTATCCATTGGATTAAGCGATCGACCTGTTTAAAATAGGATTAATAAAGAGCTTGGTCAATAATGGACTGGTTCATTAATGGGCAAGCCTATTAAGATATATTAACAGGTCGGATTGGACGGGCTCATCAACGGCCGTTTAGTGACCAATTATTTTTTTAATCTAATTGACATACTAGTTTACATGTTCCAATTAATTAACCTCATTACCAACACTTTGTACGTAACAATAATAATTATACACTGTTGTCTAACACAAGTTTGTTTCATTTTTAAACGGGCCAAAAGCAGACCGCCCAATGCATGAGAAAGAAATCACTTCGCTGGTTACTGCTGGTGGAAATACTGTGCTCAATGCATCTTGCTACCTTTCAATTGGTAGCCGAGATACACTTGGGCAAAGGTAAAGCTGTGGAGGAGATGTCGGTGGCTGGATCAAGTCAAGGGGGTAATATGTTTGTAAAACCTGTGCAGAACTACAAAGAATGAGTGTAATGGCAATTACTGTGCTGGCAATAGTGGCATGTTTAAGCAAGTTATGTATGGTTTAGAAGACTTGCTGTGAAATTTAATTGGAAGGAAGGGTTGGACAAGAGTGGAATAAGCAACTTCACGTATTATAGGCATACCGTGGATCATTAACGAGTATGGTAGCTAGATTAGTATTAGTGTGAGTAGGTTGTTTGATGGATTTCGTATGTTTTTATTGTTTTATGTATTTGTTTTTCAGCCTTTTGGCTATCACTAATCGGAAAAAAAAAGTGGGCCGCCCATGGGCCGATTTGACCCGACCTGTTTATTAGTTTGATTGTGTATTTTCCAACTTTGAATTTGGATTAGTTTAATTTGGTTGGAAAATTACAAATAAATAGGTTGGAAAATTAACTAACAAAAAGCACTCCTTAGGTGGTAATGAGCGGGTCATTGACGGGTCGGGTTCATTTGGCCTATGGCCCAGCCCAGCCCATTAACAAATGCGGTGGACCCAGCCCAACCCGTTTAGTTAATGGGCTAGTCCAATTCAACCCAACCCAGTGCGTTGTCCACCCCTATTCAACAAGAAACCTCCCAGCTGCTACTGGAGCCTTTTTTTTAATCTCTCTTTCATTTTTTTCCCTGAGGTATGAAGCTATTGCAGATTTTCTTAAATCTAAATCTTTGATGGTAGTCTTTTAAAAATATTTATGAACTAATTAAGTTAGTTTGCACTTACTAATGAAGCTAGTAATTTGCAGAAATCAAGACTAAGCTTTGAAAATCTTACCGAATGGCACCATATGTTTTTTGGGGAAATCTAATGTAGGTTAACGGCTCTATAAGTTTAGAAGTATAAATCTCACTCTTCATAAAAGAAACTAAGTTGTCAGATTAGTATATTTACCCTATAAACTAGGACTGTCAAATAGGTCAGGTCGGGTTGAGTTCGTATTCGTATCGAACTTAAACGGGTCGAGAAATCCTCGCCCTAAACCTAACCCGTTTATTAAACGGGTTGAAAACTTTGACCTGTTCCCATTTATTTTTTAAACGGGTTGATCTGAAGTTTACCCATTAACCCATTAAATATAAACGGGTCAAGTTCAGGTTATCCGGCTACCTATTTACTCACTCAACATTTTAACTAAAATATGATTATGGAACATTATAAACTATTCTTTAAGTTCAATATATCATCAAGACGAAACCATTGTCCATGATTTGTAGGAACCACGAATCCAAAGCACAAATCGCCTGATTAAACCCTACTTTTTCATAATTTTATCCCAAAAAAATAAACGGTAATTGGGTAAACAGGTTGACCTATTTAACTTGTTCAATTAAACGGGTTAAATAGGTATTTTTTTCGTGTCAAAATTCTCAACCTGAACCTAACCCAATTGATTAAACGGGTTAAACGTGTCAACCCATTTAATTAAACGGGTTGAAAATCTTTATCCAAACCCACTTAATTTCGTACTCGGTTCGGATCGATAATCGTATCGGGTCAACTTTTGACAGTCTTGCTATGAACCCTCATAGCTTTGTTGTTTTATATGAACAGAATCGATATTTACTCGCACATGTATATATTTAAAGCACAACCCAATATTTATGAAGTCATTGTCAAAGTTTTTATCTTATACGAGACCTATCAAACTTGAAGCCCGTTGATTAAGGATGGAAAGGGTAAAATACCTAACACATTATTTTAGACCCTTTTTTTTCCTTTTAATGTAATACTAAATTTATATATGCATGGTTCTGTTTAATTTAATTGATATACCTATAATCATCAGTAAATGAGTTAGGGGGTGTTTTTAACAGAAAGCAAAGGAATGAGTTATCAGTTACTCAAATATTCAAGACATCGTTGTAAAAGATTTTGTACTCATTCAAGACCGATCAAATTTGAAGCATTTTTATTTAATTAAGGATGAAGAACATAGAATTCCTAACATATTATTTTTTGAAAATTTAACGTAGGTTAAAAGGCTCTATAAGATTAGAAGTACAAATCTCACTCTTCATAAAAGAAACTAAGTTGTTAGGTAATTAGTATATGTACCCTATAAACCCTCATAGTTTTTTGTTGTCTTAAATAGACAGAATCGATATTTACTCGCACATGTATATATTTAAGGCACAAACCCAATGTTTATGAAGTCATTGTCAAAGTTTTTATCTTATACATGACCTATCTAACTTGAAGTCCATTGATTAATTAAGGATGGAAAAGGTATAATCCCTAACACATTATTTTAGACACTTTTTTCCTTTTAATGTCATACTAAATTTGTATAAACATGGTCGTGCTTAATTTAGTCAATGTACCTATAATCATCAGTAAATGAGTTAGGAGTGCTTTTAACAAAAAGCATAGCTAATGAGTTATTAGTCACTCAAATATTCAAGACGTCATTGTAAAAGATTTTGTACTCATATATACAAGACCAATCAATTGAAGCATTTTTATTTAAGGATGAAAAAGATACAATTCCTAACATATTATTTTAGCATTAAAAACCTTCGTTGTGACAAATATTATTTTTTCCTTTTATTGTCACATTGAATTAATATGCATATTGTTATGCCTAATTTAATCAGTGCACCTAAAATCATCAACAGAAAGCCGTACAAAGTTCATCCTAGCTACACGTTTTCAGCATTTTGAAAAGGTTGTAAATTTCCCAAAGAATATATTTAATGGCCTCATTTAATTGTTTGTTTTACTCATATTTATTTCAAAACTTGTCACGTAATTAACCTCCAAATTTGTAGAAAAGCTCTGAGATATTCTCAAGGTTTTGAAAATTGCAAAGGACGCACCTAAATCATGGTTAAGTCTTGCAAATTATAAAGGAGTCCTGAAATTTACACACAAAAGGCCCCAAACTTCTAGAATAGTACTTCACCAACTAATGTTGGGAGTACAAATTTAAATCTAGACCTTTGATGGCAGTAGTGTTTTAAAAATATTTAGAAACTGTGCATATTAATTATATTAAAAATACTTACTAAAGCTAGTATTTTGCAGAAATCAAGCCTAAGCTTTGAAAATATTACCGATTGGCACCATACCTTCTTTTGGTTAACGTAGGTTAAAGGCTCTATAAGATTAGAAGTATAAGTCTCACTCTTCATGAAAGTAACTATGTTGTCAAGTTGGTATGTTTATCCTCTAAATCCTCACGGTTTTGCTGTCTTGTATGGACAAAATCAATATATATATATATATATATATATATATATATATATATATATATATATATATATATATATCAGTGACCCAATATTCATGAAGTCACTATGATACTCTTTATCTTATACAAGAACTCTCAAACTTGAAGTCCATTTAGTAAGGATGGAAAAGGTATAGTCCCTAACAAATTATTTTACATATTGCTTTTACTTTTAATGCCAAACTAAATTTACATACACAGGTTATATTTAATTTAATCGGTGTACCTAAAATTATCAGTAGGTGAGTTAGGGGCGTTTTAAATAGAAATAATAGTTAAATGAATTATTAGTTACTCCAATCTTGATGGCATTATTGTCGAAATTTGTCTTATGTAAGATGGATCAAATTTGAAGAACTTCTATTTAATGATGGAAAAGATAGAATCCCATACGGATTGTTTTAGCATTAAAAATCTTAACTGTGACAAACCTTGCTTGTTTTTCCTTCTTAATATCACATTGACTTAACATACATATCGCTGTACCTAATTTTAATCGGTGCACCTAAAATCATCAACAGAAAGTCGTACAAAGTTTAGCCTACACATTTTCCATTAATTAGGCTATCATCATTTGGTGTTCTGTAGGCAAATTATAGCCATGGGGCAAAGCTAATAGTAGAGACCTTGAAGGGCATGTTGCATTGTTGTGTTACAAGTACTCTACAACTACTCTCAATCATAGCATGGAGTGAAAGGCTATACGTGTTATAGGGTTAGGGAGTTGGGAAAAAGAGGGTGGGGTGGGGGTCCTTGAAGGAGACAAAAGATGAGTAGCCAAGTCACAATTTCTCAAGGACTGGTCAGGCACCAAACAGTAAAACTTCCCTTCTACCCATGGGAAGCAGCATTCCATTTATGAGCAAGAAAGTGTCCCAACACCCTTCAACTAAATTTCAATTTGTGTCACTTTCACATCCACTGGTTCTTTCTTTGTTCTTTTCCTCATTGTTTGGATGTTTTCATACTTTCCAAGCAGTTTTCTTTTTCTCTTTTCTTGGGCTCTTTGTCCTCTTTGGCTAGTGTGAAAACCTATGAATGTGGTTTTGTTGTCCAATTTATTACTTCTATATTAGACTATTTTGGATGGTCAAGTTGCTTAGATTGGTAGGAAAATCATTAATGAATTAGTGAAATGTAAAACAAAGTATGAATGAAATTACTTTCGGTAAACCTTACCTGTTTTGTAACACAAATTAATAATATTAGGATAAGATGTTGTAGAACAAGTATAAAAGTTTAAGATTTCTTGATGATAATCTAAGAGAATGTTGCAATTTTAAATCGGTAAAGCTCCCCCATGGTCAAACATGTTAGCTTCCCCTTTCCCCATTCTTGGAAGCATTCCAAGATTCAAACACATACCACTGGGTTCTTGTTCAAGGCCACTTATTGAGTAAAGATAAGGGAGCCAACTTTAGATATCATTCAGCTCACAACGTATGGACTAACGTTCGGGGCTCCTATTGAAATTGGCAACCTATATGACGTGATTTCATAGTCATATATTAAACAAGAATGATATAACCTTCGCAAAAAAATTAGGTAAGACAAAAAAGAAAATGTACAGTGATATCGACACCTCAATCTCGATTACTCCCTTGACTCTCCTTTCTCCTCCACACCCCCCCCCCCCCCAAAAACCTGATTGTTTTGTATAATTTTTATAGATTTTTCATGTGATTTTTATGTAGAAAGATGCCCTATAATAGTGTTACACTGTGCGCGCCCACTTTGAAGATGTTAGTACTACATATTCTCTTTAAAATGAAGTCCTTTTTAATGGCCTAAAAAAATAAAATATTTTGTAAAAATTCAACTTTCATCGTAAGAGTCACTATTTGCTACTAAAAGTATTTAAAGAAATATCAATATAATAAAATTTAGGGACTTGTACCCATTTTGGACAATGATAGTTTTCATTTAAGATGATTTTATAATAACTTATTATGAGGTGAGATGATGAGTCACGCAATGAAAACCATAAAATTTGGTTGTGAATTGATGTGACAACTATGTTTTTTTTTTTTTTTTCCGGTGAGACCGAGTTATCCATCACCGACCGTTTTGACAAAAATGAGGTATTTAAGGATCAGAGATTCTATAATTTCTTTATATATATATATATATATACACACAGAGAGAGATTCTTAGATGCACAACTTGAATCATTGCATTTGATTTAAAGTGCATGCAAATGCTCTTTTGTTTCACCTGAGGGTTCAAAGTTAAGATTAGTGGGACATTATTTTGGCTAATTGAGATCTTCTATCATATCTAATCAGATTTCAAATTTCCCAACTCTCCATTGCATCACCATCATCAGGGATTCTCCTAGATTATTCCGAAACTAGGGCAGAAAATTAAACTTTGGTCCGACTACAAAGGACAATATTTACTATAATTAAATGCTAACCAATATTTTTTTTTTAAAGTGTTTTCTTTTCTCTTTTTCTTTCTCTTACATAGAAAGGCACTTGGATATGAACAACCCATAAAAATAAAAATACCCATAAGAGAGAGAAAGGGGAAGAATTTGGTAGCAAAGAATCACCTTTTTATTTTGAAGTGGTATGCTTTGTCTGCAATAAATAATAGGTAGTAATATATAGTTTGTTATAAGACACTCTAAAATGTCTTGTCTTATCATAAAATAATATGCTTTATGATTTAAAACCACTAATTTTTCAATGATTATATTTAATTATGAGTTACTAACCTTGAATATTCATCAGTTATGTCAACAAAGTATTAAATAATATATACCCTAATCGCATTAACCCTATTCGTGAGCACATATGATATGTATATTTTAGAGATGTGATAAATTATGAACAAAAAGATAATTTTATATAATTTAGAAGTTGTAATATGCTTCCAAAATTTGATCCTACCCTTTTTTTTCAATCTAAAAACATAATAGTATAATTTTTTGGTTAAAACATGACACTTATAAAGTGTCTTATAGCAAGATACTTATCATTTTGCATATTGGACGTTTTTGTGTTGGGGAAGTTGTACTTGGTAAAAAGTCTTTGTTAATTATTGGGAGTGAGGGGGGGAAAATCATGAGTTTTGATTTGACTTTCAACATTAGACATGTGCGTAGTTGTTTCATTGGTTTTGTTTTGAATTCTCACATTACAGATTTTTTTCATTCATAAGACTCGAACCCAAGGCTTTACTTAAGGAGAATAAATGTCACATTACTTGAACCAAACTGTGTTGATAATTATTTAATTTAAATGAGAACAGATTATCGTGTAACAAATTATGAATCATTCTCATTTAAATATTTAATATTAGAAATTTTGATGTAAAATTTGTGTACATTGACCTTAAATTTTTTTTCTTTTATAGACAAAATTAAAAGATCTTGGACAAGCCATGGTTCCCATTAAACATTTATAATTTATTACATGTGAATAAGAACTCCTAGAAATATTGGTTGAAAAAAAGATTTAATTTAATGGATGATTAAAACTTAAATGCTCAGGATGTGAATGTTAAATTACTTGAGACTTAGGGCCTGTTCTTTTCGTGGATCAATTCTAAAACCTCAAACTATTTCAATCCACTTCAACTAAGTTGTCAAGTTGGTATATTTATCCTATAAATCCTCACCGTTTTGTTGTCTTGTATGGACAAAATCAATATTAGCTTACACACACACATATGTATGTGTGTGTGTGTGTGTGTGTATATATATATATCACAGACCCAATATTCATGAAGTCACTATAATACTCTTTATCTTATACAAGACGTCTCAAACTTGATGTCCATTTATTAAGGATGGAAAAGGTATAATCCCTAACAAATTATTTTAGATATTTCTTTTCCTTTTAATGCCATACTGAATTTATATACACAGGTCATATTCAATTTAATCGGTGTACCTAAAATTATCAGTAGTGAATTAGGGGCATTTTAAATAGAAATAATAGTTAAATGAATTATTAGTTACCCCAATCTTGATGGCATCATTATAGAGGTTTTTGTCTTATATAAGACTGATCAAATTTGAAGAACTTTTATTTAACGATTGAAAAGATAGAATCCCATACGAATTGTTGTAGCATTAAAAATCTAAACTGTGACAAACCTAGCTTGCTTTTCCTTCTTAATATCACATTGAATTAATATACATATCGTTGTACCTAATTTTAATCGGTGCACTTAAAATCGTCAACAAAAAGTCGTACAAAGTTCACCCTACACGTTTTACATTAATTAGGCTATCATCATTTGGCGTTATGTAGGCAAAATATAGCCATGGAGGAAAGCTAATAGTAGAGATTTTGAAGGGCATTGATAGGGGTTCATTCTTGCATGGTTGTATTACTAGTAATCTACAACTACTATGAATCAATCATAGCATGGAGTGAAAGGCTATACGTGTTGTAGGGTTAGGCAGTTGGGAAAAACAGGGTGGGGTGGGGGTCCTTGAAGGAGACAAAAGTTGAGTAGCCAAGTCCCAATTTCTCAAGGGTTGGTCAGTAATAGACCTGGCTAAACTGACCCGAGATCCGAAACCTGAATCGAACTACCTGGATCTATACCCGACCCGACATTCGAAATATGCTCACCAGAATGTGGATCTGAAACCCAAATTGACCCGAACCGAAATTTTTTATAAAGTTGCTTGTTTTAGCATGACGAGCGTATTTGACCAAAAATTAGTTGACCCGAAATCGACCAGAACCGAACCATGCACAACCCAAATCGAAGCGACCCGAAATGTCACTTAATCCAAACATGACCCGACCCAAACTTGATCTAACCCATACTCAAACCGAATGACCCATTTATCAGGTCTAGTCAGGAACCAAACAGTAAAACTTCCATTCTACAAATAGGAAGCAGCATTCCATTTATGAGCAAGAAAGCGTCCCAACACCCTTCAACTAAATTTCAATTTGTTTCACTTTCACATCCACTTGTTCTTTCTTTGTTCTTTTCCTCATTGTTTGGATGTTCTCATACTTTCCAAACAGTTTTCTTTTTATCTTTTCTAGTGTACTTTGTCCTCTTTGGTTAGTGCGAAAACCTATGAATGTGGTTTTGTTGTCCAATTTATTACTTCTGTATTAGACTATTTTTGGATGGTCAAGTTGCTTGGATTGTTAGGAGAAGTATTAATGCAGTAGTGAAATGTACAACAAAGTGTGATTGAAATCACTTTCGGTAAAACTTACTTGTTTTGTAACACAAATTAATAATAGTAGAATAAAATGTTGTAGAACAAGTATAAAAGATTAAGATTTCTTGATGATAATCTGAGAAAATGTTACAATCTAAAGTCAGTAGAGCTCACCCGTGGTCAAACATGTTAGCTTCGCCCTTCCCCATTCTTGGAAGCAATATTCCAACACAGACCACTGGGTTCTTGTTCAAGGTCACTTATTGAATAAGGATCAGAGAGCCAACTTTACATGTTATTCAGCTTATAAGGCACGAACTAACATTCGAGGGCTCCTATTGAAATTGGCAATTCGTGTCATCTCAAATAGGCACAGAAATTGGCAACTCTGTATGATGTGATTTAATAGTCATATACTAAACAAGAATGATAAAACCTTTGAAAAAATTAGGTAAGACCAAAAAAAAAAAAAAAAAACATGTATAGTGATATCAATGTCTCACTATCGATTACTCCCTTGACTCTCCTTTCTTCTCCACAACCCCCTCCCCCCACCAAAAAACCTGTTTGTTTTGTATAATTTTTATGGATTTCTCATGTGAATTTTACATAGAAAGATGCCTTATAATAGTGTGACACTGTGCATGCCTACTTTGCAGATGTTAATTAGTACTATGTATTCTGTTTAAAATGAAGTCCTTTTTAATTGCCTAAAATTTTTTTTTGTAAAAATTCACCTTTCATGGAAAGAGTCACTATTTGCTACTAAAAGTATTTAAAGAAATATCAATATAATAAAATTTACGGATTTGTACCCATTTTGGACGATGATAGTTTTCATTTAAGATGATCTTATAATAACTTATTATGAGGTGAGATGATGGGGCACGCCATGAAAACCATAAAATTTAGTTATGAATTGACGTGGCAACTATGTCTTATTATAGTTTTTTTTTTTTTTTTTTTTTTGGGTGAGACTTCCTTACCCACCACCGACCGTTTTGAAAAAAGTGAGGTATTTAAAGATCAGAGATTCTATGATTTCTGTTTTTTTTTTTTTAATTAACAAAAAAAAAGAGATTCTTAGATGGACAAATTGAAGCATTGCATTTGATTTAAAGTGCATGCAAATGCCCTTTTGTTTCACCTGAGGGTTCAAAGTTAAGGTTAGTGGGACATTATTTTGGCTAATTGAGATCTTCTATCATATCTAATCAGATTTCAAATTTCCCAACTCCCCTTTGCATCACCATCATCAGGGATTCTCCTAGATTATTCCGAGACTAGGGCACAAAATTAAACTTTGGACCGACCACAAAGGGCAATAATTACTACAATTAAATGCTAACCAATATTTTTGATAGGGCCTAGATTTTGTAACCCTACTCATTTAGCATCTGGAGAGATGGGATGTGATAATTTTTTTTAGTATTTTCTTTTCTCTTTTTCTTTCTCTTACATAGAAATGCACCTGGATATGAACAACCCATTAAAAAAAAAAAAAAAAATACCCGTAAGAGAGAGAAAGGGAGAGAATTTGGTAGCAAAGAATCACCTTTTTATTTTAGAGTGGTTTGCTTTGACTGCAATAAATAATAATGGACGTTTTTGTATTGGGAAAGTTGTAGTTGGTAAAAAGTCTTTGTTAGTTATTGGAAGTGAGAGGGGAAAAAAAAAAAATCTAAGTTTTGATTTGACTTTCATCATTAGAAATGTACGTATTTGTTTAATTTTTTTTGTTTTGAATTCTCCATTTCACTAGAATGAGCTTCTATTGATCCAATAAGAGGTTGAATTCTCTCATCACAGATTTTCTTCATTCATCAGACTCGAACACAAGACCTTACTTAAGGAGAATAAATATCAAATCACTTGAACCAAATTGTGTTGATAGTTATTTAATTTAAATGAGAAGAGATTATCTTGTAACAAATTATGAATCATTCTTATTGAAATATTTAATATCAGAAAATTTGATGCAAAATTTATTTACATTGGCCTTATTTTTTTTTTTTTCTTTTATAGACAAAATTAAAGGATCTTGGACTAGTCATGGTTCCCATTAAACATTTACAATTTATTACGTGTGAATAAGAACTCCTAGAAATATTGGTTGAAAAAAAGGTTTGATTTAATGGATGATTAAAACTTAAATGCTTGGGATGTGAATGTTAAACTACTTAAGACATGGATATAATACAGTCTCCTTTTCAAGCTCCTTTTTTTCTTTTTAAGTAATGTGATGCTAAAATCATTGAGATTTAAACTTGACATTTCTTAATTAAAAACATATATATACACACACACACACACACACACACAACACACACACACACAATATATATATATATATATATATATATATATATATATATATATATATATATATATATATATACACGCCGAAGCATACGTAATACCATATTATTATTAAAGAAGCAATTCAAACAAATGTAATAATAATTGAAAGTCCAGGTTGAATTTATGAGATCACGTCATACACAGAATGTTCATTACTATTAATTGAAGTCTCCCATGAAGCTCGCTTTTTTCAAAGGATGAGGGAGGGGATGTGCGCTTTTCAAATTTGAAGTGAGATATGGCCCGTCATTTTTTGGTATAAAGTGAGGTATAAAAGTTGATTCCAATAAGATTCAAATTCACATTTTCAATATAATTATGAAATATCTAACAATTATACTGACTGATATAAACATTTACATAAGATGTCTCGAATAGTAAAGACATAACTTATACTAGTGTTATGTCATCTCTTTTGCGTGAGAAAAGAAGCTCAAAGATCGAAGTAACTTGACAAAATTCAAGTATATGTATTTGATGACACACCGTATTTATTAAATTGTCTCTTGAAACCAGTCTCTCTATAAGTAGAGATGTCTGTAAGAATAAGATTGTCTACATTTAGATCTCCTCAGACCCTAAAAAACGGAACTCACACTGATCAAAGGTGCTGTGTTCTGATGTTGTACATTTGTACTCAAATGTAAGAGTGTTAAAATAGCTAAATAACTACCCTGCGCAGAACCCTACCAATTACATATAGATGCAATAGGGATCATCTAACTTATGTTTGCCAAACAATGATAAATAAATTCAACAATATGGAGTTGTCTGTGACTTGCCAGTCATAATTTCTTCAAAAAATTCCCCTATTGACCAGCAGAAGCTACAAGGTATTTAAATTGTGTACGGACAAATATTTTTATTTGTATTTTCTGCCTTTTTTTGGGGGTTATCGTAGTCAGTTTCCCTCAATTGCCTACAACAATGGCAAACGTGGCAAGTGTATATGTGCAAGTACAACGGTCGAGGCAAAATTTTTTACTTTTTTCAAAGTCTTTGGTTTTGGGATTTTGGATCTTCCTAAATCTCAAATTCTTAATCCTGGCTTTTCGTGGGCAATGACATGGCTCCATTTTTGGTACGTTGAATTTAGAACCTTTCCCTTAAAAGAATTTGTCATGACTTTCTATACAATCTTATTACCATTAAAATTATGTCCACCTTATCGTAAATCTAAATTATGAATGGGTATAGAATTTTAAAAATTAGGGTTAGTGCAAATTCACAGAGGGGTCTTGTACCCCTCTTTTGCGCCAAAAAGGGTCAAAAAAAGGGTTGAACTATTAAAAAAAAAAACTAATTTTGAACAAAAATGCCGAACTATAAATAAAGAATAGAAATATTTTTTGTGATTTCGGTGCATGAAAAGAATACAAAAAAATTAAGAAATAACAACAAAAATTAAGAAATAACAACATGGTATACATGTGTCACTAGACATCCATAGTAAGCATAAGGTGTAGAATAAAAGGAAAAGGGGAAAAATGATCAACCCTCTTTCGATATGCTGTCAAGGAAAAAAAAGATCAAAGTCGTATCTCTTAGTTCCACTGTCCATGTACGTCAAAAAGTCCATCCATATTTGCCGCGTCAAACACCACATAACTCGATGGTGGTACGTTAAATTTAATTAGGGTTAAAGCTAGGAACGCCGGTAGCCAACAAATAAGATTCAAATTATTTTCACCCACTAGCCTTAGATTATTTTGCCTGTAAAAGCAGGACTTATAATGAAAGTTGTTATATATATGAAATAGAGCTTTGAAAGTTAGCCGAATCAGTATGAATGAATAGGTCAATCAAACTCAAAGAGTACAGGGACATTGTTATAGACCAGGCTCGACATTGTGCATGACCCATATTGGGCTAAATGTCTTTTGGACTAACAAGCACAAGAAGAGCCACCTGACATTCATTCATGTGGGGTTTGAACTTTTCTTTTTTTTTTGTTTTTTCCTTCTCATTGGGGGTTCGAGGGGGGGGGGGGGGGGACTTCTTTTTGGACAGTATTTAGTAAAAGAATCATAAGTTAATCATACATTCATTCAGAAAACATCTTTGAGCTTCTGTTTTACTATAATTGAATCATTGTTAGCCCATAAAGGGGTATAACTATCACATTATAAATATTGGCAAATCGTAAGCTTCTCCAATGACCCTTCTATGTAACGTAGCTATGCACAATATATTAACAATTGAATAAACAATGTGTGTGTATTCTACCAGCACAGGTTGGTTTAAGGGGTTTGACACTTGTTTCCCTTAAGTGACGTCTCGGGTTCGAGTCTTATGAATGGAGAAAATCTGAAATAGTAAAGCTCTACTCCTTATTGCCAACAGTAACTCAACTTCAGCGAAATAGAGAATCCAAGGCCGAAAAAACAATGTATATATATTCTTAGGAACCACGCATGACTCCCATTCCAAACAGCAAAAAACTCTGCTGTTTAAGATGTAGCTACTGCCAATAAAGGAACAAATATCATCATAAACTTCATACATTTGTTGAAAGAACGAAAAAAAATCAGTTCCATGCATGTCTGTCTCCTTATTTAACATGCATCCCACAAGATCATCCCCTTCAAAGAATTCTCAATGACCCTTTCTAAACATTCCTTCCCCTCCAATTCATATAGATTCTTAACCCCTTTAACCCCTTTAACCCCAAACACCCACAACAAGCCCCATATACCCAAAATACAAAATGGGCTCCGCTGAGTTCTCTACAGTTGCTTTTTCCCTCCTCCTCCTCCTCCTCGTTCCCTCGAGTCTTTCCCATGCATCCGAAAACCAGATGGAGAACGCCTACCGGGAGTCGGGACAACACCCCGGATTATACCCAATACCATTCTGTAGCGCAATACAAACCAGGGAAATCCCTGAAACATTCTTATGGTGATCTTTCCTACGCCCCATGCCACCACCTCCCTAGCCCACCTCTTCCTTGAAGGCTAGGATGCAGCTGGGTCGCGATGGGGCTTCCCTCCTTTCACATGGGATGACAAGCTGGCGGCCTACACCCAGTGGTGGGCTAACCAACGGGTTAACGATTGCAGCCAAACTCCCATTGGCCCCATGGTGAAAACATCTTCTGTGGGAGCGGAGACACAGACTGGTCCGCTAAGAAGGCTGTCAACTCTTGGGTGGAGGAGCGGCAATACTATGATTACTACTCGAACTGGCAATACTATGATTACTACTCGAACTCCTGCATGGACGGACAAGACTGTGGACAGTACACCCAAGTTATCTGGAGGGGCTCAACTCACATCGGGTGTGCTAAAGTGACTTATAATTGTAGGTTAGGTGTTTTCATCACTTGTAACTACGACCCACCAGCCAACTACTTGGGGTCCCAACCATACTTTAGTGGGTCGGCCACACCACATCTCTAAATTCTAATATGACAATAATAGTCGTACTTCACTGCTTCTATGGTTGGGGGCATTCTATACTGTTGTTGCGATTCTCAGTAATTGGGCGACTTATTGGTACTAGTTAAGATTTCCGTTCGTTTAATTTGATTATGTTATATACAGTTTTAAGTTCATGAGCTCTATTCCTCTGTTATATTTGTTTTTGTGTGGACTTATTTGTGAATTTTTAGGCTGCAAATTATGAATTGTTTGAATTCCATATTTGTGTCTACTCTAATGCTTCACACAATCACACTATACAAATGGGTAGTACTCAATGATGACCCCTATCGACTGCAATAGGACATTAGAATACTAATGGATGAATACCATGCACAACTATATATGTTGGTACTCAATGATGAGCCCTAACAAAAGAAGAGAGAGAAAATGAACTTAAGAATAAAAACTCTCTGAATCAGCCGTGAAAGGTGGCTAAACCTTCATGATCAAACATGAACACCATGAGTTAAGCAAAAGTGAAAATTCTGGGTCTACCAACTCCAACTGTAAACTTGACTCAGGCTTCCAAAGCAAAGGTTAGAGGCCTACCTAATCATAAATCATACGTCACCATCTTTACAGTCTACAGGAAGCGCCTAACTATGGAACTCCCAAATCACACACCACACAAGTACCAACAAAAATCCATCCAACATGGTATTGCCAAATCTATCATCCCCTGCATCAAACTACCGAGTCCAGAGCCAACCGAACGTTAACCGTGTTCTCCTTGTTCAGCTACCTGCTACCATCCCACCATCAGTGGCTATATGACCTATGAGACAACCACATTGGACAAAGGTCCTATTAACATGGAGAGCATTTGCATCCCAATTTTCTCTCTGAGATTAGTTCCTACCATTTAAATGGCCTTTTTATCTGCTTTCCCATTGTGGAAAGATCTAAGATTGCATGTTTGTTTTCCTTAACATTTTTTTCTTTTCTTTGATTCGTTTCCCTGAAGGATTTATCTCACAAAGAATGCCATTTGAAAGTAAAGATCTAACTGTCTTCATTTCCTTTTGTGCAGCAAACAGTTAATGCCTTTCAAACTTCTGATCAACAAAAACACCTTTTCTTACAATTTATATATACAAGCTAGACCGCCCCCCCCCCCCAAAAAAAAGGCAAAAAAGGCATCATAGTCTTAGGCTTGATTTTAGGATAATGATTTGACATGGTTTTGCTAAGCCATGGTCAAGTGGAAGCCTAGTGCCTAGTCCTTGAAAGTTCATTTCCAATGCATGAATTCAGCTGCTTAACCTCTTCAATTTGCTTATCTTGCACGGGCTTGTGAGTGACACTGGTGCGGTCTAACAAGAATAACTACAGCCATCACCCACCGTGTTCCCACCATAACTGGCTTTTGGAAAACCCAATCACCCAAATGAACGTCACTCTTGACAGGCAAAGCGAATAGAGTCAAGTTCCTTTTGCTATGTGAATAATTTAGATAACAAAGAAGAGAAATGTTTACCTCATTTTCCCAAAGTAGATGTGCTTTCTGGTCCTGGATCCAACAGCTTGGGCATGAACTCTGGTCCCTTTAACTTGTGCAAGCAATACAATCCTGAGTAGAACTTTTACCCGCAATCACTACATGTATTATCAGGTGCATTGCCTTAGAAGAAAACATGCGTACATAGATTCAGAGAGTAAAAGGAGCAGCGCAAAAGCAGTTCAGCATGCACATGTTCAAATGTCTGAGTTGGCCATATTCAAGCATATTTCTAGTTCTTATCCCACTTCAGAGTTTATTCTTATGACCTAGTACCATTGTCAGACACACAGATAAAACATAGTAACACAGGTTAACATAAGGCTGAAAGGACCCCATACATAAGCCTTGGAATTAGCACTACTAAAAAGGCACCAGCTTGAAGATATAAGGCAAATTTGATCTCTAGCACCTAAACAGGGTAATAATCGTGATTGTAGATTAACAGGTATTCGAATCCAAGGACTACTGAACTTATCTGACATGGGTTTCCGGCAGCAAACAACACTACGAAAATAAAAAGAAGTACAAGGACAAATTGTATCATAGAAAAGCAGGGAACTTAGATATCATAATCTAGACATAAGGCATTGGTCCAATCAGTAAAGCCATAAGCAAGTAGTGAGAACATGCTCCCAAAATTCGTTCCATCTAACATGCAGCTACTACTGTATATTGGTCGATTTCCAGGTGAGTGTGTCCTCAACCTGTACAGTGATTAGTGATAAACTAAGTTAATTCCTTGGACATTTGCCTATAATACTCATCTCATACACTTGCCACTCCAATATGGGTATGGATAGTTGGCACTTCATTTTAAGTCCTGGAGGACCTGGACACATACCCTCTGTCGACATTTGCACCTAAGTCCGAGCAAAATACACACAAACCTAGGTCCAAGGAACATAGGTGATCAATATTAACCGCAATGATACAGACACTTAGACAATGATACATCGTTTATGCATTCATGCATAGATGCACCTTTCCACATCTGCTGAGAACAAAGCAAAAGCAAGTCTAACAAGTATTGCATGAATAAGAATTTATGATTTCCACTAAGCAGGATGATAGAAACAGAATATTGCATATACTGTCAATCCTACATAGATAAGGTTGAACCTAAGCATGGAGTTTCATAGTAGAATTTAAAGACTTAAAATAGAGTACTGATGAATACAATTTAAGGCATGGTCAGGAGCAAAATATCTCATACGGCAGCTGGATGGGAATTATCATGATAATTTTTGAATACATACTTTGCATAAGACTCTTAACATCAGAACATTTAATCAGCAGTCCATGCATCAGAAATGTAACTTAACAAGCTGCGTTCTTAAAAATCAAGAAAGAGGAGTGACGACAAGGATAGTGAGGAGCAACTTAAACGAAGCCAGTGAAGGTCCATACTGCAGTGCAATTCGCTGAGTTGGAGCCATACCTCATATCAAACCACATCCTGCATCAGAAACTGATTTATTTATTTTTTTCCAAGAAACTCATTTTGGAAACAGTTTAAGAACCTGCCACTTATCTCTCAAGCTTACATTGCCAGAGAAACTAGTTCGAGCAGAAGGCAGTTTCATATCTTGTTATGGAACGGCAGAAACCCTTTGGAACTTCAATTGGCAAGGAGGACCAAGAAAGATCAATTTACACAAGGCATAGGTGATCATAGAAGAGATCAGTGGAAAAAATCTAAAGTTTCTAAGCACTCAAAAACTGAATAGCATTATGTATTCATTTAAAATCAAAAAGACCGGAGTCACAAACTGAATGGAAATAGAGGTCAGTTGCCAACAATTGCTAGGAGTAACACCCACAAAAATATCTGCCGCAGCAGAAAATGAGCCAATAAAGGTCACCCTTGTCAAAGCAGAAAGCTGGCAATGGAAACAAATAGAAAGGTCTTCAACCTCATTTGCATTCTACACCAACTTCAGCAGCTCGATGAGGTTTGCTTTTTCGCCTGCTTCCATTTTGTCTGAACGTCACAGGTTTGATAGAGTCCTCGGTGCTAGGCTTGCCTCCAGAAACACCATCCTCAATATAATCTGCATTCTCCTTAAACTGCAAGGGGCTCTTCCTTTTCTTTGTCTCATTTTCCAAATCCGTTTGATCTTCTGAGTTTTTCGTGATTAACCTCTTAGAACTCTCAACATTTTCTTCTACCTTGTCGATCTGTTCATCTTCTTCAATTTCATCCCTCAGTGGTTTCTGTGGCCTTCCTCTTCTTTTGGATGCGAGAGCCTTTTCTCCCCTACTCCCAGGATCATCAGAAGCAGCAACTAAAGTTTGGTTCCTGCCTATACTTCCACCTCTACCCATCATTCAATGCACGGGAAAACACTTAAACCAATCGATCAGTGGTGCTGGAAACTGAAACTAGTAGGTCCCTAGGACATGGTTTTGTGTCAAAGACAACATGCAACAACATATATTCATGAAGGAATTGTAATTGTAATTTCTGAGAGTAGGGACTTGATCTAAATGCATGCCACCTTAGAGCTACCAAAAAGGCTACAGTTTTAGCATTTCTCCATCCATGACAATGAAAGTTCAACTAATACATAAACCCAAAAGGTGAAACTCAAAAACAAGCAAAAAAATCAAGCAACATCAGCAGATTCGCGCACAAGCACCAATAAACTGAAACTTGCATTAGAGGAAAGGGGCAATATCAAATTGACAACAAATTGAAAAATCAATTAAATTCCCATCATGCAATCAATAACGTAGTTGTTCATCAAACAGAAACAACTTCATTATCTGATTCCAAATCCTACCTGCCTACCTCTACCACTATCCATAACCTAAAAAAGACAACACATCATTTCCATGCAATTGCAAATAAAAGCATAATTCCATAAAAGGGTTTGCATTACGCCCTGAGAATTTTGGTTGAGCTTAAGTGGATGTAATTGCACAACTAAGCAACCAACCAATAAGCAGGGATGGCATTGGAAACCCATAAAATCTATCCCATAAGCAGACCGGGAAAAATACAAATTCATTTAATTATGCAAACTACGAAAGGATTCAGACAAAGATGTAGAAAGAATAATTGTCAAGTACTAAGAATTGAAGATGGATCAAGATGAACAACGCAATCCTTTTCTCAATGACCCAGAAACTTGAATCACCATCGTTTCAGTTTCATAATCAAATACAGAAATGCTAACCTCAATCAAGCACAGAAACTGATAGTCATCATCTCTGAGTAAAACCCATTAGTCATAAATAAATAAGGGTAATCAAAATGCACGTGAAGACCCAGTAAGCAAATGATTGAGTTCAACTCGTGGCGCAAAGCAATCATCAAATTGGATTGGAAAACATGTTTTGGACAAGGAAATAGGATATGCAGAAATTGGAAGACCCGGAAAGAGAAGATGGAAGTAAATGCGGGTTTTTCTTTAGTTTAGAGAGGGCAGCGGTACTAGCAAGCAGTGAGGATTACAGGAAAATAGTGATGCGATGCCAAATGCTTGATCATTAAGAGCCATTATTTGGTCACATGTATGTTCTTTACACGAAAAATAGTACATGAACTAGTGATGCGATGCCAAATGCTTCATAATCTTTCTTTTAGCGCATTCCTAGTCAGAGTTTTAAACTCTGACCTACCACGTCAGTAAAAATTTCACAATTTTAAAACTTGTATTCCATCACTTCTTCAACCAATGGAACTCCAATTTTAATCATCCAATAAAAATATTTATCATGAACCCACATTATAACACACAACCTATTTTTTAAATTATATAAAAATTATAAATTAACTCAAAAAAAAAGAAAAAACAAAAACAAATAATAAAAAAATCCAAAAGTTACACGCATGGAGGAATGCCCACAGGTTCCTCCATGCATGCCCCCCATTTCTCGCCAGGCCGCTAAGGAGCCATTGGCACGCGTGGGAAACACGGGCTCCCCACCTGACGCATGTTTCTTCCCGCTGCTAGTGCTCTGAAGAGAAAGGTCTTTCACCTTTGCTCTAGTGACTTGGCAAATCGTAAGAGCATGTATAATGATAGTTAAAATTTTGGTTCATATATGAGAGCCTACCTTCAGGGCCTGTTTTTTCGTAGGTAAATTAGGGTGGGTAAAAGAGTGAAATAGAAAGTTGAGTTAGGTTGAGGTGGATTTAAGTAGGCTGAAGTAAATTGAAGTATGTTGAGGTGGATTTAAGTAAGTTGAATTTTTTTATGTGATAAATTGAACTTGGTTAAAATAATAGAAGTGGATTGAAGTGGGTATTTTAGAATTGATCCACGAAAAAAATAAGACCTCAATATGTAATCTTATGAGCAGATGGCTTATTTTTTGGTTCTCAAAATTTTACCTCTATATTATAAGGCCTACAACTTTGATTCATTATATAAAAGAATAGGAATGAAATCATTCCGCAACACGCAATCTTTTCATACACCCAAAAAATAAAAAAAAACCTCAAGTAAAGGAAAAAACACAAAACGACAAAAAAGGGGAAGCAAACCACTCATGCCCCGCAACCTCCCCCCGCCCCCCGTGAGCCTCAAGCCTCGGGCAGTGTGTTGCAGACGAGATGAGTCACTCACCTGCGGTATTTCGCCTGCACAGCTACTGCTGTATATGCTCTAAGATTAGATCTGATTGATGTTCTACTACATGTTGTGAATGACAGTAGAAAACACTTACTTCAACATGGGATAAATCAATTTGATAATATAAAATCGATCCCATTAATTTGAACAAACCTAATCCCAAATTCCATCAACCTAAATATAGTCAAATTTTAAATTAAATTAGTCTGGGATAGAACTGAGTAACATATTCTACATATTTTATTAACAGCAATGATGGACTTAGGCATTTACCTAAGCTAATTCTGTTGCTTGCTCGGCTCAAATTAGGCAAACTTGAACCAAAGAAGGGCAATTGATTTTAACATAACCTGCATTTCCCCAATCCCACCCAGAAGCAACCCATATTCCATCAACCCTAAACAAGGCAAAGTAATTTTTCCTAGTGATAGGTTAGGAGATGTAAGTCCCATCAAATGCAACATTATCTGCAAGTACAATGTAAAAATTAGGCCCTATTCCCTTCGACTTATTTTGTTTGAACTTATTTTCAACTGAATTTATCTGAACTTATCTGAACTTATTTGCTGAATTTATTCAGTACTTATTTACTGAACTTATTCTGAATAAATTTAAGAACATATTTGCTGAACTTGCTCTGAACTTATTTGCTGAACTTATTTAAAACTTATTTACTGAACTCATTATAAACTGAACTTATCTGAACTTATTCTCTAAAAAATAAGTCGAACGGAACAGGGTTTTAACCTCTTCTACATCCCTATTTGAGCAACTCATCTTCCTAAGGTGACGTAGTCGACGGGCTTCTCCAAAAAGAAAATTTTCTCCTTTTAATTCTGATTGTCCAATTCTAGACTTGCAGAAATGAAGATTTGGTCTTCTTACATACATAAATCATGCCGCACGAGCAATTATCACGTGAGATCAAGTACATCTTCTATCCTGGAGATTTGTGGTTCGACCCTGGCACATACAAAGCGGTTGTTCGTAAGTTTACTTGTATCAGGTGTACAATTGGACCTGTTGGGTCCAGTCGTTCGATCTTCCCTCTGTGCTGTCCCGATAGACCTCTCGGATAGGAGCCCAGGGTTAGTAATCATGACTTCATTAATTGACCATTAATCAATAATGATAAACCAGATATGGAAAGGATAACTCCTCATGAGGGCTAGTAATGATTTGTTGACATCACCTAAGCTGTCTGATTCGATACAGATTAGAAAATCAGGTTTGAACACTGTCTCACATTGACGTTTATATATTCTCTTACGCAAAAAAACTAATAACAACAAAAATAATAGAAGCAGAACAAGAAGAATTACGATCTGGAAATACAAAATCTTTGACCTCTTACCAACAGATCGAAGACTGAAATTTATTTCACTATCAAAATCCAACATAACTAAACAAAATCTGCGAAGAATCAGAGATGAAGTGAATAATGCTTCAATCATAAAAAAGAGGAGAGAAAGGGAGACTTTGTTATTGGATAGAATTCCAGAAATTAGCTGTTAGTCTAGAGCTAATAATATCTGCGATTCACACAGAGCTGTATCATTCCTCACAGAAACATGCCACAATGTACTAACCAGCTCTCAACATAATTTTTCCCCACTGTTCGAATGCAAAACAACTTCACTGTATATGTCACACTCGCAAAAGCTTCGAATCCCTCCCCCCCCCCCCCCCCAAACAAAAAGGAAAAGAAACGAAAGGAGGAATCGGAGAACTTCAAAGGACAGACAATGACAACCATCACCACCACGAAATATAGACACTGCTAAAGCAAGTGTCGGCGATGCAGATGCATGCAACATTACCAATATAGGCAACGAGACTAATTATGAGACCCACAAGATGAAAGAAGAATACAAAATTCCAAATTGGCCTTAAAAAGTAAGCAATCATCTACTTCAAGCGAACAAGTCATCACCACATAGATCAATTCAGGTGCTCTACCAACGAGCACTATATGTGGCTCTCCATGCTTTTGTAAGGGGCAAGATTTAGGCCAAAAATATGAACAGTGGAAGCCGCCTTGTGCAAACAACTTCATACATGAAGTTCTCTAGGACTAAGTTATCTAGGATGGAAGTCATTTCCAGACTCTTCTTCACTTGAAACTTGAACATCATCCAGACTCAATGAAGGTCCATCAGGGCACGTATGTTGACCTGAATTTTTATTTCCATAAAGGGCCTGTCGAGTCTTCTGTTGCTGATCTAACATAATTTTCAGCTGCCTTCCCTGCTCTTCGATCCTCATCTGCAGATTCCGCTGAATCTGGCAAAACTTATAAAAGAGAACTTAAGGATTTCATCGGTATCTCAAGTGCAGAAGATCACGACTGATCATCTCTAATCAGGAGATACCTCTAATTGCTCATACAGACGCCTCTGAACATCTAGTTGAAGTTGCAAGGCCTCTTTGAGTTTTATTCCCCTGCTAAATTAAAGGGGAAAAAGAGAATAAGCAAACGTGATTCACAGTATTTCTGTAAGGAGTTAAGAGAATTTTTATCTCAAAGTGGATTACGTTTTAATCTCACTGTGTGTGACATCACCCAAGCTCCTTCTCTCTGATTTGCCTGCATTGGGATTCAAAAACACTTAATCTCAGTTTTTAGTGAAACCAACATTAAGCTAATACCAATCAGATGGAGGAAAGCCAATATAGCAAATGGTAAGTAGTCCCTCCCCCAAGGGACAAGTTGGTGTTTAAATCCCAATCAACATAAAGTTTGCCCCCTTTGACCATGGAAGGGTTGCCCCCATCCCCCTTGCTAGTGCCCCTCATTCTCCCCAGGCCGCCCCCCTTTCCCCCAAAAACAAAAAATCAGAAGGTATGTTGAGGCAACACCCTTGGAGAAGTGACGGAGTATTCACCTTCCATGTGAAAAGGCCAGGGACACAAACCTCGCCATTTGCGAGAGGTCCCTTCTGTTAGTTAAACTATTTACTTCACATGTACCCAAGTCACATACACAGCCATCAATATTGTGAAAGGTGTATGTATGGAGTCCGCACTTCTTTTTTAGACCAAAATGCAGAATTCTGAGAAACTGGGCAAGCCATGCTAGATAATTCTAGCAATCGTTCGAATAAATTACAAAGTGCAATGAAAAATAGGCTCAGAAATATAGAAAGTGATCCAAGGAAAGAGTAATACACGGTGAAATAAAGAACGCCAGTAAAACACGCCAAAAGCTTTTTTTAACTGTCATGTATATATATCTCCTAATGAATTCTTGCACGAGATGGTCTTATAATCTTATATAAGTCTTTCGGTGACTCATAAAAGCAGTCTATTTCTTTCAATAATTTATGCTACTCTATATTTCTTTTTCACTACCTTTCAGAAATTTCAATTATGGAAATGCAGTAGTCTCTATCAATGCGATTTGTGAAGCACTAACTGCATACAAGTTGGCTGATTTTTTATTCCCTTTGAGATTAAAACATTGTCAATCACTAATTAACTGGACTTTTAGCGTCATGACCATACACAGCCAATCAATAGCATAAAATACTGAAAGCGACAGGCAGAATTATTGAAAGTGAGTGGGAGTTCTAAAGTTGGACAAAGTTATAATATAAAAATTTCATGTTTGGCTTTTGTTTACACTTTCTACCCTTTGCCCTATTCTGAAAATTCCACACATGGAACGGTTGACAGTCTTTTGTAAAGCACAGAATTAAGGAGAAAGGTGGGCATCTGTAGTTGGTCAGAATAGGAATTCCTCAAGTGGAATCACCCAAAAAATGGTTAATTAAACAGGCATATGAATTAGTAGGTGACGGCTTTGAGAGCTAAACACCAAAAGGTACGCAAGAAATGACACGGAAAACAAGGAATTATAGGAGTTAAATATAAAGCAAATATTGATGTTGCCCAATACAGCATCAGAGGCAGATCCCCACTCAAGCAAAATACCTAATAGTTTGTCCTCCATTTCTTTTGCCAAATATTGTTTATGGATCAAGGAACCCTCACCCCCTACCTAGAGGAAATTGGGCATTGATTTGGTTCGATTTGGTTACAACATCGAAGGCAAGGTTTCAACTTACTCAAAAAACAAAAAAGAGAGTTCATCTATTCATGATGAAACAACAAAATGACTTCATTATTTGCATGACTCAAAAGGGACATGATGACACATAAATCATCAGGATTAATGTGTTCGTCACGTAGTCCTAAGAAAACCAAAAGGAATAAGTGAAGAAAAACCATCGTGAATGCTGATGGATGGAGGCTCACCAATGGTACACAAGGTGATAGTCATTGCACTAGTGCATTAGTCTCCTTTTACATCTTTTGCTGCTTTGTGAGCAAATAAGATTATCAAAACCACAAAAAGTTTTTAAGCACTTCCCACATCCACTGATCCACCCTACTGTCTATGAATCTAGCCAAAAATCGTGTCGGAAACCATTATGGAAAACAAGCCTAAAATATCACAGTCCACTAACATAAGCTTTCTCCCAATACAGACAGAATTTGTAATTCAGAAAGGTTGCTCAAACCCAATAAGAAAGTATTGTTAGCATATGACTCCCTAAAGCCTTAGGGTAGAGTCAAGTAAATCAGTCATTAAAATACTTTGAATGGCTCCTTTTCAGAAAATGTGTGAAAATATGGCAAAAACAATAGATTCTTTTTTGATGTCTCGAGAAAACAAAGAAGAAATGTCTTTGAAATGTCTGAGCACCACCAACATGGATGTTGCCTTGGCAGGCATTTGCCAGTTGTCAAGTAGTACATGCATGGTCTACTTTTCTGGATGAAGCAGCTTGGTCTGTTAGAAAAACACAATTTACTTTGTAGGTCTCATTGCTCATCAGACATCAGTGCCATTTGGAGCTGAAAAAAGGTCTATAGCCAAACCGAGGCAATGACCTTAAGTCTAGTCTAAGCATGGTATGTTGGAGTTAGATTCACACAACCTTCACTTTGAAAACGATGATTGCCTACTACATATAATAGAAGTAGAGAATGGTTTACTTAGGCATTCGATTTAGTCTATAAATAGTTAAAACTCAAAAAAATGTTCAAAAGCAACCTGTGCGCTTCACGAACACTGGACAGTGGACATGGCAAAAGGTCAATTGAGTTTCTGTTACATGGTTGCAGAAAAATTAGAGAAGTATCTTATTTTGAGGATAGATATTTCCACCGGATTAGTATCAATTAAATGATCCAGCAAATAAGCTAACCAACAACCTAGGAAACCTCATAAAGACTCATGCCAAGGTGCCTATTAACCACTTGAAAACGCATTGATCAAAGCATTATGTAGAGTGAAATACTTGCCTTCAGAAGAATCAGGCACATATTTTGCCATTCGATATTTCTGCAAGGATGAGTTGCATTGAGAAGAATCAGAAATCTAAAAAGCAAGGTGGAGAATGATTCAACCATAGAAACTTCAGTTACCATTTATACCTGCAGATGACTTTTGACATGGAAGATGGTCAATCCATCAGAATCCATTAGCTTCAATATTGCCTTTGGGGTGGCCTCTGAAAACCACGACATATTCAAATGACCATCAACCCCGCATTCATATTATTTGGGGAACAAATACTCAAAATCCCAACACTTACTGTTTGCACCACCAAGGCAGTTCACACACTCCACAAATTTCTCATGAAGCTCCGGGGTCCATCTGATTCTTGTTTTACTTGAAACAGCAGTTCCAGAAGAGCTGGAATTCCCAGAGTTCAGAGGAATAATCCCAACAGGTCTTGGTTCCTGTTTTTCTTGTTGGGAACAGAACGTAAACTGACCGTTCGTTTTTTTTGGGGGGGAGGGGGGGAACATATGACTTGTGGTTAAGTGCACAAGAAGAGGAAATCAAAGATGATCGAACAAGAACCTATGAAAACAAAGAATGTAACCATATTGAAAATATTTAGAGAAACTTACTCGAAAATCCTGTTTTCCCCCAGAACAGGCTAAATCAGCGAGCAACCTACTGTAGGATTTTTCTGAAGCATAGAACTGATTCTGGTCTCCATAAAGGAATGCTTTCGCTGCTGATTGCAGAAGGCTTTCAGACGGGAAGTCGGACCCATCTTGCTCTGATACACTAACAGAGAACACATCTGCAGAACAGGGATTTAACTGATACTCTGAATCATAACTCTTTGGTGAAAAAGTGGGGCTGCTGGTTTGATGATCATATGGGAGGTCCACACATCTCTCAGCTGTATATAAACCAGGAACCGGTGCATCAAGGCAGTTTATGATGGGACTTGAAAGATTAACAAGCACAGAGTTCTGAGGTTGAGAGTTTCCCCCTGCTCCAAATCCTAGACAAATGCCCGAATACCAAGGCCGGACATTGACAAATTGGGAATCCTGCCTCACAAGTTCCACCACACCATTGCCAATGACTCCATTGCTTGGTTGGATTTGTCCCTGAAAGTCAATTTTTTGATTGTTCATCGATGAATGGTCCAAAATACCAAAAGAATCACCTATCCGAATAAGAGCAGCAGCAAGAACAAGTTTAGCCAAGGTCACAAGGGTAAATCGAAAAAAATTTTGTTCCCCGTACCAGTAGTTCACTTAAAAAAGGAGCCACGCAGACAGCACACGCAAGATGAAAGAAGAAAGACAAAGATAAAAGGATAAACACTGATGAATCTAAAACCAAGTTTCTGCACAGACTCTTCCCTTTATCCTACAAGACTTCAAGTACATGCGATGATCATCTCTTGATCAACACCATATCCTAAAGGCCAATGCAGGATGGTCTTTGACAATGTGCAGAAAATATAAGGTAGCTTATAGCATTCATAGCCTTATTATAATATTGGGAAGGTTTCTTTGTGCTTCCAAGCCCGTTTCAGTTAATAATTCATTATGCACAAAAAAGCAAGAGACAATTATAAAATTAAAGAAACACACACAGGACTCATACAATATCGGGTTTGTACTCTTGCTGGATAATATATATAGAGCCAACAGAGCTTTGGGGGTTTTTCTTTTTTTTTCTAATTTGGCTGTGTGAGAGGTGGCATAAATTCAAAAGTACAAATGATCTTCGATAAGGCTAATCATGAACTATAGATACAGATGAAAATAAAGAAGGTAAAAGGGAAGTGAATTCAAACGATAAAAGTAAGTATGAGTATATACTTTATGAAAGGAAAAGGTAGTTCCCTTTCTACCCACTGTGAATTAATGATCACTAAAAGAAACATATATCATCTGTATTTAGGAATAATGGCTCTATTCTACAAATTTTTGCAGCTAAAAAGGTAGGAGTTGAAAATTCCAGGGCGATGGGCAAACAGCTAGAGTAGCAAGTTGAATTAAAGAGGAAAGGGATACAACCGAAGACCTAAGATGGTAATGCAAGTTTAAAGTGTCAACATGTTAGATTGGAATCAATCTTTTCCCACACTGACCCGTGAAGCAATTTTCTAATATCAGAACTAAATGATCATATCGTTATAAACAAAGCCAACACCAGTTCAAACTAAGTGGTCCACCTGATAAGTGTAATCCATTTGCAAATCCGAAAATAATATAAGCCCAAAATCTGAATAATTTGCAGAGGGGGAAGGGGGGGGGGAAGAGTGCACATCACTTTTATCCAATGGTATTCTGTTTCTTTTATCCTTTTCCTTCCTTTTTTTAGGGGTTTTTTTTGGGGGGGGGGGTAAACTAGTTTGGGGTTATGATGTTATTGCCAAGCCTTAAACCCCAAACATTTTCTAATGAAGATAAGTGATTGTTGACAACTACAGGTTCTGGCATTTCCATTAAGAGATGTAATTAGTTTCAGCATTTAGGTGACATTTTGGATCGTGTATCTATCATCTAATAATAACTTCTGATTGATATAACATTCCCAAGAAATTTACATCCACTAACCTAGCTATGGTCCAAAAGATACAATGTTATATGGACACAATTCATGCTTGCCTTTCGTTCAGAGTGGGGCTTTGGCAGGTCATAACAGACGTCAAGGAGCTCCTCACAATTGAGTTAGGTGTCCAAGACTACTACAAAATGTTCAACTGAAGTGCCTTAGGTAGTTCATTTTCTGGGGAAAAAGATCAACAAGCTGTTGCTATTGTTGGATTTTAGGTGCTGTATACTCCATTACTCCCTTATTTTAACTTACATCCAAGGCCCCTCTTCATTTTCTAACAACACGATGTGGTCATTTTCTCAACTTTTAACTTACATCCATGGGAGAAAAAGTGAGCACATGATCCTTTTGTGGTCAATTTTTTCTAATATAGTGCCTTAGGTAGTTCATTTTCTGGGGAAAAAGATCAACAAGCTGTTGCTATTGTTGGATTTTAGGTGCTGTATACTCCATTACTCCCTTATTTTAACTTACATCCAAAGCCCATCTTCATTTTCTAACAACACGATGTGGTCATTTTCTCAACTTTTAACTTACATCCATGGGAGAAAAAGTGAGCACATGATCCTTTTGTGGTCAATTTTTTCTAACATAGTGCCTTAGGTAGTTCATTTTCTGGGGAAAAAGATCAACAAGCTGTTGCTATTGTTGGATTTTAGGTGTTGTATACTCCATTACTCCCTTGTTTTAACTTACATCCAAAGCCCATCTTCATTTTCTAACAACACGATGTGATCATTTTCTCAACTTTTAACTTACATCCATGGGAGAAAAAGTGAGCAAATTATCCTTTTGTGGTCAATTTTTTCTAACAACACTATGTTGTCATTTTCTCAACTGTTAACTTGCATCCATTGGAGAAAAAGTGAGTACATGATCCTTTTATGGTTAATTTTTTCTAACAACACGATGTTGTCATTTTGTCAACTTTTCTGGGTTATAAGCTATAACAATGATGCCCACATCCAAAGCCCATCTTAATCGGATTGTGAAAATAGCCTTAATATAACTTTTCTGGATTATAAATTGCGATGATTCCTACCCCCAAAAAAAAAAAAAGGGTTTCTGGATTGTGAAAATAGTTTCAATAAAAATCTATAAGACCACTAGCGCTCTTGTTTGATCGTGATTTAACAATGCCAAATCGTCATGACTAGATCATCAACACTAAAGAAATACAAAATAACATCACAACAAATCAACAATTGAGGGAGGAATCTTCAACAAGGATAAGTAAAACGCACGATTAATTATTGTTTTTTGGTGCTTAATGCACGATAAATTATAAAGGAGGGAATACGGAAAGATACCTAATATTCTCTGAGAGGGTCAAATTCTAGGTGACTGCTCCAAGACATTAGGGTTTATCATGGAGGAATCCATTCCGGTTGAATACAAACCAGGAAATTCGAAACCATGGGTACTGCTGAAGCTTCCATTTCGCTGGAATCTCTCTCCCCCCCCCCCCCCCTCTCCCTCCCTCTCTCTGCCGCCCGAAATTTTGCGTCTGGATGCCGGCGTTTGAATAAAATTTCGACATGGTACTTGTGTTTTTCGTGTTTTGATATGGATATTCTTTCCAAAGCATGTATCATACATAAGCAAAACAGGTGTTAATAATCACTTATATGGGAAATATATATTAAAAAATATATATATGCGGTAATAGGAGTACATACTCTTAGTATATATAATAGTTTGCCTATTCTTTCAATATCTGATAGGTATTAGTATGAGTATTTTTATGTTTTTTTAAATGAACATAAAAGTCGGTACGACTAAATCTTTTTTTTAATAATGATAAATATGAGCATCTATTAGACCCTCTATCTCATATGAGCCCAATGGGGCAACAGTCCATGGAAAGGGAGAAAGTTCAGGATAAGCCTAAGCACCCCAATCACTCATTGCATTCTCAAAGCGGAGAAATTGAGACAATCAAGAATCAAGCCTAGGTCACGACGCAGGCAAACAAGTGGGATACCAATTGGGCGAGTGCCCAATCGGTAACTCAGCCCCCCTGTGCATGCTGCATTGCCATCTTTATATGAAGTCCATATGACGGAAGTCGGAAGATCTCACGCAAGCAGCAATTTAGACAGTCTTAGTTGGTATATCACCGCAATGATTTGAGATCCAATGAATCGTTCAATATCATATTAAACTTCATGTTTTTTATGTCCTATTTGTCAAGACAATTGTCATCTATTTTGATTTCAAAAATAATCAAGAAAAGTCCCATTCTATACAAGATTTATGACTGACACAAACAATTTTTTTTGAACTTCTTCGTTGAAAGTAAACTAAGACATTCAATTTGTTATATTAAAAGTCGTAGAGAAATCCTAAAATTATTATGGTATAAAACAGTCTAAATCTTTTATAAGAAGATTTAACCTCTTATCATGATAACCAACCCAAATTAGTATTTGGTTTTGTTATTTGATCATTTAATATTCAATTTTGAATTAGTCACTTATAAAGAGTAGATATCTCTCAAAATAAGTCTTTTTCCGTCCATTAAATTATTTAAAACCCTATTATATTCAAGCTAAACAAACATGAAACCACCTACATGGTTGCTAGCTTGGGATTCTTCCTTCTCTCTCCTCTTTTCTTATTTCCTTTTTTCTTTTTCATAAATAAAAACCATGCTTTTTGGTAAGCAGACATTAGGAATCTAGAGGCAGATTCCACGCCAACCAACCAATTAATTACAGCAAATATTTTCCTGAAAATTCTTCGTAAAAGTTTTATAGATCCAAGAATTTCCCATAGAAAGTAGATTCCAAAACTATTGTTATTAATTGTTATTTGAGGAAATATTAAATGCCTAATTGCATATGATCCTGCTGGTTCCTATTTCCAGGCATTACCCTTCCCCTTGATTAGGTCTTGTTTATCTGTTCATTTTAGCTTAGATTAGTAGGCAGGCAGTGATTATTGCGGTTTCAATCTTAATCATTTCTCTATTAGATCGACGTGTGTACAGTTTTTATTGATAAAGCGTGATTAGATTATTCAATAATGACATGGATTAGCTAGTAATCTAGATTTATATGCCTATACCTACCAAGTGAAACCTATAACTTGCCTCTTTAATTAGTAGGTGGGAACTAAGTTTTCATGAGATCTCAGCTTTTGACATAGACATTGGTTATGATTTATTTTTTAATTAACTCGTACTTATGTGTACTTGAGTTATAAAATGTATTAACTTATAGTCAATGTTACTTATGTGTACTTGAGTTCTAAGTCTACAGATAATAGGTTGAACATTCATTTACTTTATAAGTGTCAACTAGTTTAGTTGATAAAGTCTTTGTGAGTTGTTACAAGAAATCTGAAATCAAATTATGTATATAGTAACCTTTGCGCCTCATATATATATATATATATATATATATATATATTCTAAGGTCGACATATTAAGCATTAATTAATTTTAACTGTCGGATTATGGGCATTCAAAAATCCTTAATTAATTTGCACTACTAACCTAGTTTCTTAGTTAGAATTTGGGCCCATGTGAGTTCTGTTTTGAGCGTGAATCCACCATGAGGGCCTTTGTCAACGCCCAATCCCATTAGACTGAAATTGAATACATGGTATCTTAGCGGCTAGAATTCGCCCCAAATCACATACAAGAATACTTCAGCAGGCCCTGATTAATTTGTTCTTCTTCATGACCATGATTTGGGATCATGAAGTCCTCTAGTGCTGCGACTCCATACATGCTGTATCTGGATTTAATTTAACCACCTCGTCTTGATGCTTGCGAGTATCGCATGCCAGGTCATGAGATGATACCGATATCATTGTACTTATACTTGATTGCATATATGAATCACGTTGGCTCTGAATGTGAACTTTGGAAGATGTCATGCTACCATCCAATCCTTACCTTACCCATGTGCCAATGATTGAGCTTAGAGTGACTCGTTGAAGCTCTTATAAAATGTAATGTGATTTTCCCCTTGATAACTCTACAAAACACACACTCTGCTTACTATGACCATATTTCTTATTGCGCAAGCTCCAGCTTGCATTGCATTAGAAGTTATGGTTTGCTGATTCTTTACAGCTTAGCCTTTGAAGGCGATCAGATCTCATTCTGTACACAATCAAACTTTCTGCCGAATTTGTTACTCGTGTTGCATCATGCATAAGATCTTTCAATTCTAGTCCTGGGTGATAATGTGTGGACTACTAGCCTCATGAAATCACAATTATTTGAGCAGGCTAGGTTTGTTTTACATCTTTTTGGTCTGCTCTCATCATTGCCATTTGGAATACCATGCCCTTGTTATGCTGAGTTCTCAACATGGATTGCTGTCAGCTAGCGTCTCTAGCCTAAAAAGCAGCAGGCGGTGACCGGTCAAGTTAGAAACTTATAGTGTTGGTGTCGAGTGCCTCATACATGTACTTAAGCTGAAACAAAGGGTGAATAACTCATGTTCTTAATTTTTATGACCTAAGGAAAGTGCTGTATGAATCAATAGAACTGCAAGGATTACCATCGTGTTGTGGTCTCTGAATGTTCATTTAGGCATGTCATATATGAGACGTGCGATGTCACATTATTGCTTTGGTCCGTTTACTTGCCACATTCTCACTGCTACTTCACTTCACATGTTGACCGTGAATTGCTGATCAAACTCTGTTACTACTGCTCTTTGATTTGCCCGGCCAAACCTGTTTGTATTTATGATTGGCACCTTAACTGAAAATGGACATGGGGTTTTGATCCTACAACGACGATGGTCGCAATAAAATAGTACGATCAGTGGTAGCAGTAGTAAGACTTGAGTAGTCCATGTTTGACTGTTAATCGTGTCTACAACGTTGCAGAGCCCGAGTGACACGGTGGCCTGGTTATACCTATGTAGTAGCTAGCACGGACTCTTCAATTTATCACAAATGCCCCTTTCGAAACGGTATACTCGGACATGGTTGTGGTCACAACTCACAAGACACTTCATTTTAATCAAAAGTGCGGCAAATCTGATACTCAGATGAGCACATGTATCAGATACTTATGGCTGAGTCTGAGTAACCACTTGGTGATAAGAATCCTGTAAAATGAGCAGGAACTGGTATGGGTTTCCTGCTCTTTGTACTTTTGTTGAAACAGTGTTTCCTTTGTTTTCAAATTCCTACATTCAGACTTGTGCGTGCAGAAATTGGAAGGGTCGCCATCTGAGTTGGCTTTTTTACAGCACAATTAGGCGTTCACAATTGCTGTTAGGTCACCATCATGCAAGAACCAGGCAGTCGAACATTTGGCATCAGCTGCTCCATGCTTTGAGGCAACCCATGACTGGTTCAAAGTGAAGTACATGAGATGCTTTCCTTTTGAAATAGAAATCGAACAATAACCCGATCTGGACAAAAATGCTTGATTTTAGACTAAATACGAAGCATCACTTCCAAAAAACTGCTAAATCCTATACATATAACCGCGTCAGGCGCTCAACACTCGAAACTCAGACATGGGTATCGTCAAGTCCCAATAACACTAGTTGAAACAGGGTAAGTGAATGACCTTTGGCTTCCTGTGACACTGATTTGTTATTCTGTAGGAATATTTTTGAAAGGAAAGTAGTTGTATTTCAGATTTTCGAATGTCATGGAAGTCATCTTTGGGTACAGTTTAAAGCTGGCTTGAGGGGTTTATATGCTTTTGTAACTTTTTTCCAGATTCCTTGTGTCTCCTTTCATGTGTTTTGAGAAACCACAATCCAGTATTTTTGCATGGCTATAATCAGTTTGTGAGTTTGATTTAATAAATACAATTCTCACGCAACTATTGATAAAACTTAGAGATTAATGTCAGATATTGGTAATGTTTTAAAAACTAAATGTCAGATGTTGGTAACCTAGAGATTAAATGTCAGTTTACTGTTGATTTTGGATCATGCATGCTATCTGATTAATTAGAAGTTGGTAACTTTTGTTTTTCTTTTCAGTATCTTTTTATTTTTGTTTTGTTGAATTTGAATACTTTGCAATTTACATTTATGAAATAACAGTAGACTGATAATGCTAATATGTAAACTTGAGCAAAGTATTCCCATGATTTTGCCCTTAGGCTCTGTTTGGATCTTGGAAAATTTGGTAGAAAGAAAAAAATTTAGGAAAGTTACTTTTTTTCTTATGTTTGGTTTACAGAAAATCACAAAGAAAAAAAATATGGAGGAAAGTTTGGTAAAAAAAACTGTTAGAAACAAGTGACAAAATTTTCCTAATAAAATTGTGAGGAAAGTTTGAGAAAAATTCCCAACCTTCTCCAATCTTATATTGTTTAGATGGTATCAAAATGATTTAAGTAGTTCATCAACATTTAAATTTCTCATCCAAATTCTTGCATTTTTTCCTTGATCCAAACAAGAGAAAAAACTCATTTTCTTCCTACTTTTTTTTCCTTCATATTTTTTTTCCTTCAACTTTTCTTTCCACCAAATTTTCTAAGGACCAAACGGAGCCTTAGAGTGTGTGTTTTTTAAATTTAAAGATCGAATAGATATTGCCTTTAAGAGTTGACTATCGATTGATCCTTTTTATGCACACACTACACAAACATGCATGCATACATGCATAAACAAACACATACATACCATGCATGCATATGTGTATGGTTTTAACATGTTCAATAATTTCTCACATAATTTCGATAATATGTAATTCCTTTTTGTTTCTAACTGATACATATTACTTTTTTTATGAATGTAAAGATCATTCTGTCTTTTGATGGCTATATAAACTATCTTACAGACTAAACTCTATAGTTTTCTTTTTTGGGGTTGATGTATGACCTTTGTTAATTAGAGTTGATTTACTATATATTAAACGTAGTCCATAATATGGTAGAATTCTTCTATTACAAAATTCAAAACCAAAATTTTTTATTACTTAAAGAAAAACAAGAAGCTGTTATTAATCAATAAATTGTTTTCTAAACAAATTATAATCTCATACCATGTTGAATATCTCTATCTGTAAACATAAAATTAGGACTTCTAGAGTCTAAAGATCTAGAATTGCATTTCAAGTAGCAAACCCTGAATACATCCATTATTATTATAGTCCATTATTATGCTAGTAACTATTTTAATTTAAAGCAGCACCAGAAATAAAAAAATGTGCTCAATTATTGGTACCCCCCAAAAAAAAATTCATTCTTTTTTAATTTTCTAGTTCTTGCCGATATGTTCATCACTTCATCCCAAACTTGGCCAGATAATATTTTCCGATATTAATTAGGAATTATATAAAACCTCGTGATTTTGTGAGGGGAAAAAAAAAAACGGAGGAATTTTTTTTCTTCGGTCGAATTAAAAATTTAAAATAAAAATCATGACTGGGTCAATATCGTTGGATCCAGCAAAAAGTGCGTGCATGAACTGTGAAGCAGTTTGAGCATCAGCAGGATAGAATTTTACCATAATAACCTTCGTCTAAAGAATTTATTTCACTATTTATTTATTTATTTATTTATTTGGGTGGACACTTGATAAATTTGAGAGTGTCAGAAGTCCATAATTACTACTAGCATTTATAAATAAAAAAGAGAGATTATATAAATTAATTACTGCCGTTCATAATTAGGAGTAATTCTCAGGGCTAACAACTTCAGCGTCACGCTAATTCACTGGAAATTTTTACATTTACTAATTACTGATCACATCATTAATGACAAAAAGACAAACATTTAGAGCAAAGTAGGACTATCGTTACTTCTGTTAAGTTAAAGCAAGCAGACCCTTTTTTTTTTTTTGGGGAAAGGTAGACCCCATTAATATTGTTTCATGATTTTTTTTTTTTAAAAAAAAGAAACACTGAAATATACTGTAGGAGACCTGTTTGACCAAAAAAGGCAAAAATTGTGGAAGACCCTTCATGAATTTTGGAAAAATTAATTCAACAATAAGAAACCAAAATATTATTAGATTATTGAGATTGTGGATATATGAAGGGTTATCTTTTAATTCTTATCTCTTAAGTTGTATTGTAAAATCGATAGATGCATCTGATGCCACTTATATTGAAAAAGAAAAGAGAATGAGTTATTATGTATCTATATAGACAATTATTGTCATCAATGTTAATTTTGTATAGATATATATTTTATCAATGTACTATGCATAGGTATATCATTTTCTGTATTTTTACATTGACCCTATTCGTGTATATCCTCTCTTCAATTTGGATCGGACATTAATTTCAAGAGTACTCATATTCTTTTTGGTTCAAGAGGATATTTAATTAATCACTTAATTAAAACTTCAAAAGTATTAATTTTGTCTTTATATTATATAGTTCCATGACAAATTTTACATTATCATCTACCCCATTATTGAATTACTTTAATTTTCATTTTGTATAGAAACTATAAGTATACATTATTCTTTTTAGAGGGTCCCATCATAGAAGAACACTTTACTCCCTTTGTCCCCATACAATCATGCTCAAAACAAACATGGGGGAAAATGAACAAAAACCCAAAAAAAAAAAAGAAAAGTTAGAACCTCATGCAAAAGTGCTGGCACAAAATATCATCAAAAAAAAAAAAGAAAATTAACCCCACTATGTGATACTGGTAAACGAGACCCTTTATAAATCCCATTTGGACAATTACTTCTCCCCACTCCCACATATATATCCTTTCTCCCAAACACTGCCTTAATTAAAATGGTAAGCCTATCCCACCCCAAAAGCCCTCTTTCTCTCCAAATTTTCTCAAGCATGAACAAATCACCAACATCTTCATCGCATTCCTCTCCAGCCTCAAGCATGAAGCTCAAAACCCTAATCCACAACCTCATTATCCCCCACATTTGTCGCGTCGCTCGGGCTTTTTCCAAGGCTAAATCCATCCTCCTAGAGATTTTCAAGGGAAACCAACTCATTTTCTTGAAACAAACCCACAAAAAGAACAAGGACATTCATAGGAACAAAATCCTCTTTGGCTCATTTAGGCTTCACTACAATTGGTGCTCTTCTTCCCATGTTTTGCCCATTGTATCCTCCCCTAGTAACAACATTACCCTTGAGGGGAATAACAGAAATACACCGACAACTAGTAGTCATGCTTACTATGATTCTACTTGGAATTCAATTCGCTCAACCAATGATGATGATGATCATCATCAACAAGGGCAGTTTGGTAATTTGGGCAATAAGGAAGAAGGAGAAGATCTCACAAGCTATCTTCAATGGCTAGAAGAGAAGGGAGGCAAAGAGGAAAACTCGAAACACGACGATCGGGTGAATATTGAGGATGAGATAGATAAACTAGCAGATATGTTCATTGCAAGCTGCCATGAGAAGTTTAGGTTGGAGAAGATTGAGTCTTATAGGAGGTACCAAGCCATGCTTGCTAGAAGTATGTGAGGCTTCTCTTAACTTAAAATAGTTTTTTAAAAAAAGGGAGATATATATATATATATATGTACATATATATTTCTCTTAGTTAATAAATACCTTTTTTTATTTTTTAAACAATCGATTGGCTTGGATTTTTAGGGTTGTCTTTTTTTAATTTCCCCCCTTTTCTCTTTATGATTATGATGTTGACAATTTGTATGAGTGAAGCGGATGATATATGGAGGGAATTGTAAATGACGGAATAATGGAAATATAATTTTTGATAAATCATTCATTTGTATGGGGTATTATTTTTAAATTTTTATCATTGACATAAGTTCTTGATTGGGGTTTTAAAAAATCTTCTAGATCCGTCTTTGGCGGGTTAGCATATGACCATATATCCAACTTGTTGATATATAGAAATAGAATACTACCTAGGTTTCAATCTAATATCATAAGGAAATGTCTTATCCAATGAAGTAGTTGGTCCAAGATTATTATATTGTTAATTACTAACTAACAAAATGGAGTTTATACATGGATGCAAAGTAATTCCATTGGTAATATGTTTACAAGTTATTGTAAGAGATTTACGTTCAAATATCATCGAAATTATTACTTAAGTTAACACTTTAAATTATTTTTAGAGCAATTTTTTTCGAGTTGAACTGTCTTTTTAATTTGTCAAAAAAGTATTGATTATAAAGTTCGAACACGTATTCTATGTTTTTTCTTTTTAACATAATTATGTATTACTTTATTAATACTAGAAGCTAAATTTGAGAGGAGGGCATGCTCGAACTTGACTATAATCAAGCAGCTTCCCAAACACTTATAGAAGCTCCTATGTCTCTAAATCGGGTAATAATTAGACTTAAATTAATCCACTTCATATACCAAACAAATATAGGCGATCTAAGCCTGGTGTTGGATAAAATCATTCAGGAAAGACAAAAAACTTCCGTATCATATGAGATATTTTATTTTTTTTCCGATAATTAATTGCCAAAAGACAACAAAGTACAATTCAAACTACTATTAACATAAAATCAGCAAAGAAAACAACCATAAAAAACCTTGCCCATTCGAGATACTAAATAGTGTCTTTCTCAAAACAAACTAAAGCTTGGATTATGTTTGTGTTCATCTCAAATTGAAACCGACAATTCAAGATTTCAACAATATTATTTAACTTAGATCAAAAATTGATCATCACCTTGGATGGCAATTGGCGAGCTAAAAAACTATGAGCATTTAATTTTAATTTGTAGTTGAAAATAGGTTCAAAACTGTCAAATTTTCAAACTACATCTGTCCCCATTCTTATCCAATCACAAAAGAAGAAATTATTCTCAACTCATAAAAGTAAAAAGATGTTGGCTTACACATGGATCATATCCAAATTAAAGGACCAAATCTAATATCATTGTCTCTAAAATATATCATAATTCATTTATTATTTCTATATAATTAAGTGTAAGTCAATATGAGCCCATATGTCTAGGCTTTATGGTCTCTTCCAAGATGTGGGGTCTGAAATCCTACCTAACGTTATATGACATTAATTACGGTTTATTAAAATAATCATAAATAATTATTTTCTTAATTTCATTAAAAAAAATTACTATGTTCTTACTTCTTAATCAGTTAATATCCATGAACTTATACGTATGATATGATGCTAATTATTTAGTTTTTTTTGGTGCAGAAGAGGGGCCTCTGACTCCTTTGATGATGTTATTAATTGGCAAAGAATCGGAGCCAAGCGACCCCTACAATTAATATCCTGGGCTAGAAGAGCGCAAACCTCCTCAGGAGGGGAGTCCAAATACATAAAGTGGGAATTTAAATGTACCTCTATATTAACTAACTTATCCGCAACTTTGTTAGCCTCTCTACAACAATGCGAAACACGAACCTGCCACCTGGTAGAAGAAAGTAAATCTGTACACTGTCTAACAAGCAAATAGTGCTCCAGAGGGAAGGTTGCATTCTGAAGGATATCCACTACTACTGAGGAATCCAACCTTATCCAAAGCTTTTGGATGTGTCAATCTATGAATTGATCACTTTATAATTCCTTCCATTAAATCTTCCCTTAAAAGCTATTATTTATAGAACTATTAATTAATGTGACGATGAAATTATGGAAGTGTGATTCACGAGTTTGTATCTTCTAAGCTTGCTTATATAAGCTATTTTAGCTCCACATATATAACATCGTTATTTTGCTCTTGTTCGATTTACCGAACATCAATTGAATAGCTACACATAACCTTGTGTTAATTCGATGGAAAATCTTGCATAAGATCGTGTGATGTGTCTTTTCTCATGTTTCATTTTGAAAAGGAGATTAACATAAGATGGACAATTATAATACGTCTTAGTAATTGAATTTCAAATTTGATTATGATAAGAAAAATCTCAAACTTTCAAAATAGGATATATAGACGAAATTATAGAATTTTATGTTTGTCACTTAAACAGAGCATGGGTTGACCTCGTAGCATAAGATTCATAAAGGACATCTAACATATAATTTCAAAATATTATTGCATCTCTTACAAGTAATTACAGTTAGCCACAGGCCGTCCGGACCTTCTGGTCATATGGTATTCGAAATTGGTACATTTTTAATATTACAACCTCTAAATTATTCAACGTAGTTCATGATCCTCACTTCAATAGGAACTCCAGTTTCACCCCTGCTTTTATTTCTGCTTTTCAGAATAATCCGATCCTACTTAAAACTAATAATTTGTTTAATTTTACGCGAACGTAATGCTTTTATCCCGAACATTATTATCAAGGGATGAAATTTTCACTCTAAGCGTCTCACTGATAGGTGAAAGAATAAGACATTTATCCAAATGCATGCATAAGAAATGGAAACACCTAAGACCAAATCCGGTAATCTATATTATACACTTAAGAGTGTGTACTCCCGCTTGTCACGTGTATATATATATATATATATATATATATATATATATATATATATATATATATATATATATATATATATATATATATATATATATATATATATATATATATATATCTGTTCAGCGTATATAGACAACTTTTAATGTGTGACACTAACGTGACTTGTGGGAGTATATACTTTTAGGAGTATGATACAGGTTTTGTTGAGATCCATTAAGTCTGTTTGGGCAGTTTTGCAATGTATGAGCAGTACAAAAAGAATGGTGGTTAATTAAGGCATCAATCCCGTGCATGATTATTCTTTTTCGCCTCTCTACTGTCTTTATTCCTTAACTTCTTTAATTTCTTTTCTCCTTTAAGAGAAAGAAAAGAGACGGAGAAAGAGGATAAGGGTTAGCTTTAGCCGTGCAATTGGGTTCTCTTGGTCTCCTTGTTTGTCATTTGATCTACCATACATAGTTACGTTCCTTTAAATAAAAGGGGGAAGAAATGTATGCTAGTCCAAGGTTTTGATAATATTCATTAGGCTAAGTTTTTTTGTTCATTCCTATTTTCCTCCCTAAATAATAAAAATAATTAATTAATATATCATAAAAAAGAGTCACTCAGTAGACTTCCTATTCAAGGTAGGTTCGACAAATTGATGACAGATTTAGGTTTCACGAAACTTGTTGCCAATCGCTCAATTTTCAAATTCAAGTGTACGGAAGTAAATGAACTTCATGTCATCCACTAATTATTAAATTTTTTGGGGGGTGTGAATGAGGCACGAAGGATGTTATTAGTAGAATTTTAACCCAAGTTTCTAGTAGACAACTTGTAAAAATTTTATCAATTGAGTTAACTAAATATCAAAGTAATTATTACATGTTAACTTGTTCATTTTATCTTAGATTACTACCTTAATCTCATCCCCTTTTTCAAAATTTTCTTGGTCCCCAAAGGAAATTAAGATGGAGTGCCTTTTGTTAGATCAGTGAAATTTTTGTGCCGGTAAAAGCTAATACTTAATTTATACTTATAGTTTATATCCAATTTTCTTAACTTTTCTTTTCTTTTCTTTTTTTTTGGGTACACATATTGTGTATGGGTGAGTCTAAATTTGGTTGAGAATAAACAATGAGTCGACCCCAAGTGGATTACATGATATCAATAGGAGGGTTAAGTTGGTTGGACAAATGATGATCCTTATCAAGTTTGTATCATAATAATTTTATGTGAACTTCAATTTCATTGCATCTAAAAAGGGGGTTGCAATGGAATCAAATCACCTCATTAGTGGATGAAGCCCAACCCACTTACTAATGAGTTCATCAGAGCCCAATCCAATCCATTTTATTAATGAGCTCCAAGCCTCTATGAATCCAAATTGAGCACTGCTTTAGAGAGGCGAATCATGTTATTTATTACCTTGTTAACTTAGATGTTGATCAAACCGCTTCCCTTTTTGTGTTGGATTATCCCTTGAGTCGATTAAAGCTAGTCTTCTAGAGGACAGTTGTGACGCATTAAGGATTTGCTTTGTGTGCGATTAATAACGCGTTTACCTTTTTTTGGGTGTTATTTTTTCAGAGAAACTTATTAATTTTCAATAAAGAAAAAGAAAGGAAAGAAGAGAACACCATTGATGGTTGAGAAGAAGTTCTACCTAAAAGCATGTGAAATTAGAAGTAGCTACGAATATAGAAATTGGTTTGAGTTCCCAAAGTTTTGACTAGATTCTATTCCAAAATGAGATTATTCAGATTTGCCAATACATTTTTGGACTTGTTGCTAGTTGGAGTCAAGTGATCATTTGGGCACCGAAGAATCCAGAACCAATCCTCCTCATTTTCCTACCTAGCTCTGTCTTATTATAATTTACAAAAATAATTAATTTTATAATTAAATAAGAATTTGTTACAACTGTAAGAAGCCATAAAAAATTGTAAAAAGTTATATCGTGAAAAAGAATAGTACCTTAATCTCCCAATATCTTGATTCCAGAGATCTTTTAACGAGCATGTTTTCAATGGAACAGTCTCAACTCATAATAAAGTCACAAAATGTATAACATGGTCAAACCTTTTCTTATGTAAAGGAGAGAATTTTTCATTAATAACTAGTTTGTCAATTAACGATATTTGCATTAAAAATGCTCAAACGGGGACTAATCTTAAATATTAAAATAAATTCTTGGATATACACAAGGCTAATGTATGGTTGAAGTACCAATATTAATGAATATTTCTAAGCTTGTAGCATTATTTTACCTACTAATCTCCACTTCACTACTAATGGTATATACTAGCTCATCTCATATATATATATATATATATATATATATATATATATATATATATATATATATAAAAGATCTAGAGGTGACAAATTAAATCTTACACAAGCAAAAATATAATAAAGCTGCCTTGGGCACAAGAGGTTGATTAAGAGTACTAATAAACAAATTAAACTAGCAGTTATATAGATGGCTAATTTTGAGCTCCACATGTTTTCTTACATTTCCAAAACAAAGTTCCCTCCCCTAATTAACTCCTCTTCTATCTATAAAATTGAACCTAAAACTGGATCAAAATCTTAAGAAATAAAGGAAACAAAAATTTATCAGCTACTACCTTGCATATGTCAAGCTAGGCAGCTGTTTAAAAACCCACCTCCAGGAAGGAAAAATGGGGGAAAAAGGACTACTTAATGTACATAATCTTGATCCTATTTGGATTTGAGTTGTTTGTTGAACCAAATTTGCCTGATAAGCAGCAACTAATCCATATTCTTGAGTAAGCAGCATAATGGATCCGAGTAGCGTTCCTGGTAACTATCTACGGCTTCAGTTCTGAGTAGGATTTGCCCCACTACGCGGCCGCTTTCGCAAGCTTGGATCCAAAGCTTTCTGGGGCTCTTTCATGGATGCTTCATTGCTTGATTTATGATCAAGATGATCAATCGGTGTAGATTTGTGAGCCAAAGACTTCCTTGGACGATGAAAATAACCACCATTTTCAACACTAATGCCTTGTTTGGAAGAGCAAGAAATGAAGTGCAGTGAGATCAAAATAAACAAAGTCACCAAAGATTTCCAATTACTTGGGATCTTCATGATTATGGATGGGGCAAGAGTTTGGAGGTATGAAGGTTTTTTCTTTTCTTTTTGTTAAAAAAGTATAAGATGAGATCAGGGTACCATATGAATAAAAATGATCATGTTGGGAAGTTGGGGTTTGAATATATATAGGGTTTTGGGGGTGGTTTGCATGCATGTGAGGTGCACGTGGTCCACGACAAAGGAAGGTACCTAATTCAAAGTACTGGTGCACTTATTGTGGATGTTCATATTGTGAGTGCATGACCAACTTTGATCATCCTTTTGACCTTGATTATTGTCCATCTCATGTATCCAAATTTATATCTTTTCGTATAAGAAAATTCTCCTTTCTTTGGGTCAAAGTTGCAATTCCAAGTTTAAAATCAGTTTGAATTCACACTTTAAAATCTGGCTCAAGTAAGTTTTTCGATGAAATAATCGTTGTTTAAATCATAGAAAAGTTAATTCTAGGTGTACAAACAGAGCTTGTATTGAATGGGGTAATGTACAGATCGATTGAATAAGTTGGAGGTAATATACATCGAAAAATTAAAAGTCAATTTTACTCAGGTAGTGTTTGGTTGGGAGGGAAATGTTTTTCCCATAAAATAATTTTCTAATTTTTCTTTGTTTGTCACAATAAAGGATGGAAAACTATTTTCCAAGAAAAATGATTTTTCTCCCAATTGAGGAAAATAATTTCCTTTTTAAGAAGATGGTAAGTTGATTTTCCTCATTTGGATCGAAACTTGATCATCATATAGAAAATATTAAAATAGACTCAAATTCAAATTTTGAGCTTGATACTTTCATTTGGTCAATAGTTTTTTTCACGACGATAATTAATTGATATTTTTTGCCCCTTAAACAATGCAATAAATATTTTTTACCACTAGACCAATTTCAATAGTTTGAATCAAAAGTTAATCATCAAATAGGAAAGATTAACATACACTCAAATTCAGATTTTGAGCACGATATTCCTTTATTTGATCAACATTTTTCTCTACCACGACAATTCAATCGACATTTTCGCCACTTAAACAATTCAGTTGATGTTTTTTGTGACTAAAATAATTTCAACAGTTTAGATCGAAACTTAATTATTTGATAGGAAGCATTGAAAAAAAAAAAACCTCAAATATGAATTTTAAGCTCAAAATTCCTTCATTTGGTTAATGTTTATCCCAACCATGACTATTCAGTTAATATTTTCGCTATTTAAATAATTCAATTAATATTTTTTTTTTATATGAAAAATAATTTATCTTGTACCAAACAGCGGAAAATAAGACATGAAATCAATTTTCCTTGGAGAACCATTTTTCACAAAAAATGATTTTCCAAGAAAATCATTTTCTTTCAAACCAAACACTACCTCAATTTACAACACTCCACAGCCGAAAAATAACTTGTACGTGAAAGGTTAAGGGAGGCATATGTAAAAAAAGACAAATTATATGAGTATTTCCAATGTTCTTAATCTCTTAATTAATCTTCAAAATTAGCTTGCTAATCATGAACCGATCATCATGTGATGCTGAATTGACTAAGTGTGCTTTTCTGAATCGGCAGCAATCCCAAAGCATAGATTTTAATACTGGTTTTTGCATGTGATTAATCACGTGAATCCGAGAGAAATAACACAACCCAAATCTGAATCTTCAGGGAGGATTTGCTTAATTATCTTAATCCTAAACCTAACCCTAACCGTTGTAATCTCTATAACCATGTTCTAATTAAGAACCTTGTACTCATTACTTACTTAAGATTAAGTTGCCTCACTTTTATTTTAACATGTATTTTCTACCAGAAAGGGTATTTGATCATCTATTTGCTGAGATTAAGCTATTTATGTCTGATAATAGTTAGAGATATTTATCCATCCGCAAAATTGAATTTAAGGCTCTTTGTAAAGATAGTAAGTGATGAATAACTTGAACCGGCCTATACTGATTATGAATTTCCTTATTTAACATGTCTAATTTTGAATGTATTGTTTGAAATATCGAGCTAGGTACTTTGTGGTTCAAAGCAAAACATATAAATAAGATAGGTTTCAAATTATCAACATAAGTTGGTTCAAATGGTTTAACACTTGTTCATTTGAAGTAAGTAAGCTTTTAAGTTCAAATCTTGTGAATGGAGAAAATCTAAGATGGAAGAGCTCTCCTCCTTTATGGATCGACGGTAGCTTGACTTTAGGAAAATAGAGACCCAAAGGCACAAAAAAAAAAGAAGATAGATTTCAAGATTTAAAAGCAAACATTTTGTATACAATTTTTAGGTATGACATTGTTTTCACAAAATCTTTTTTTTGAGTCTCTTGGAAGTCAACTTCTGTACGAATAGAAATGCCTATCAAAGTAAGATTATCTACATCTGAATCTCTTTAAACTTTACTGATTTACTAATTCACAGTTCACATGAGTACTTTTTGTGAGTGGGACTGTTATGCCCACACTTGTACGATCACTAGAATACTTGATCAGTTGCTGAGTGCTTAGCGCTGACAGATGGGCCATAGTGTACGATCAATATGTATATCATACTCTCGGGAGCATATACTCCCACGAGCCACATTATCAAATATATATTACAAAATTAATATATGACAAATACATACGTAAAAAATATATACATGTGGACAATGAGAGCATGTGCTCCTGAGAGCACATAAGAAATTGCCACGATGCGCCACAACATAACCAGCTAGTCGTGGCTGTCCAAACGGGAGAAAATTGGTCTTCAATTCTGTAATTCCTTGCCTGTTTTATATTTCCAATATCAGAATATTGACAATGTTTTCATGCAACATCTAATTCAGTGTACCTAATGTGATATTTTAGTACTCCGTGTGTATATCTCCATATTATTTTTGTGATGCCGTGTTTCTATTATTAGATTTGAATTACTATTTATTTATAAAATAGTAGAATTCTCTTATCACATATTTCTTTATTTATAAGACTCACATCCAGATTTTACTCAATGTATAAATAATTGTCAAATTATTTAAATCAACCTATGTTAATTTCATAATTATTTTCTATTAAATATTTCATTATGATTTTAGTATGCACTTTACAAATTTCCTATAAATAATAATCACAAAATGGTGGTCCATTTTGTAATCTTTTAGGTGTTATTTTTAACTTATTATTGATACTTATTATCTACAATTAATAATATATTTTTTAAGCCTTGAAATGTTTAACTTATTATTTTTTATATTAATAATATATATTTTTACATTAATTAATTTTTAATTAATGATACGTATTTTTTATATTAATTGTATTGTGTACTCCCTTTTAAGCCGTGAGCTGTTTTATGAAGAAAATAAAATTGGAAAAAAAAAAACCATGTATTTTCGGATGATGAAAAGAGTACACTTAGGGTTTGTTCTTTTTGTTGGAAAATATAGGTTGGTAAATTGGTGAAATTGGTTGAGATTGGTAGAAACGAGTTGAAGTAGGTATTTTTTATTGAAGTGGCTTGATTTTTTTTATATGATGTGTAGAAGTTGGTTAAAATAGTGGAAAATGGGTTGAAGTTGGTTGAATTTTATTGAAGTTGGTGAAGTGGGTTGAAATTAGTTGAGATTAATAAATTGAGATTTACTAACGGAAACAACAGGGCCTTAGAATTTGAAATTGAGCTATTTGGGCAATATTCTTTGTTTTTTTTTTTTTGAAGAATATTTGGGCTATGTTCTTGAAAGCCGCAATTCTTTTTTAACCCAATGTGTTGGGCTGATCGCAGTATCCCACTAGTCCAACACGTCAATTGCAAGGTCAGAGGTGGTTACAATTTTATTTTGTTTTTCCGTTTTTGGATATGTGTTCATCAGGGTTGAGCTACTTTTAACCCATAAAGGGATAGAGCTTTTTCATCAAAGATTTTCTTCATTGACAAGACTCAAACTCGAGACCTTCTTTAAAAGGAACAAGTATCAAATCACTTAAACCAATTTGTATTGATCAGAAATGACTTACAACAAATTCGAGTTCCGAATGGCGGTGCATGTGTATAATCAAGTTGGAAGATTCAACCCGGGATAACATATAAACTTGATTCTTCAACCGAATTCACAGGCTAAGCTACTCAACACGCAAAAGCTACAAGAATGTCATGGTGGTGGATTCTAAACCCCTAAGTAACGACAATAATAACATTACTAGTTAATCTTATCCTAGTAAGGTTCAAAAAGATCAGATATAGACAGTCTCACAATTACAAAATAGTATATCGATTTCAATGAACTATGACCCTCTAAATGGCTAAACATTTATGTGAGATACATGGGCTGGATGATGATTTGGGTCAATTCAAAGATCCTTTCATGCTAGAGTTACAAACCCATTTCAATGTTGGATCCAAAGTAAATCCGGATATTTAATGGGGCCCAAAATCTTAAACACAAGATTAACTCTAACCCCAATACTAATCGATTTTCTCTCTCCGACCCGGCTCCTCTCTCGCTCTCTCTCTTCTCTGCGCCTGGTGCTCTCTTTGTTCTATATATACCAACCCTCTTTGAACTCCAAATTTGCCTATTTCAACTCAATTCTCGTCGTTACTCTTCTGCTGCTTGTCTTCTCTGTGCTTCGTCTTCGGCTATAGCACTTGATCTTCGTATTTAGAGTCTCTCACTGAATTCTCAACCCCTAAATTACGATTTCTAGGGTTTTGGGGTTTTTGTTTTTGTCGATTTGAAGCGGAGATTATACAAGCTCAGTCAATCTGGCTATGGACTACGAGCCTTCTCCCTCTGATAACACCGGTATGTCTACGTAATTGTTTCGAATCACGTGTTTGTAGCTTTTATTGTTTGATGTTCTGGTGAATTTCGTGCTACTTCTGTGCGAGTTTGCTGGGTTTAGGGTTTTGTTTTATTGATAAAAAGGGGTGATCTTGTGATTAAATATTAGCGTCTGTTGCTATTTTTTGAGTAATTGCGAGCAAGTTAGAGCTATACAAACGAAGATTACTTACTGATTCGTTTGTCAATTTCGTACTTCTAGTCGCTTCTCCTTTGTTTTATGCTTGGATGGATTTCTTGCCAATCTATGGTTATCACTTTCTATGCACCAATTCGTATTCTTTTCATGATGTGGTAATTGCATTTTATCAAACTGTGACCTCTACAATGAGCATGTTCTCTGAAGATTTGGAAACTGTAGTCTGTAGGATGATTTGTTTTGCAACTAAGTAGGATAGGGTGGAGGGATGATCCCCTGCTGCTGCGATTTAGTCGCTGGGGCTAAGCAGGAATCCTTGATGTTACTTATTACGTAATAGTACAACTTCATGCCAAACTGTTTTTGGCCTCCTTATCGTGCTTCAGAAGGGAATGACACTTAGCTGCTGTTTGAGAATGTTAGTCGGAACTTCTAATATTTGATTATTGGTAACTCTCTCTATGTTAGTTCTCTATCACTTATTATGTGGCATCTTGGCATGTGAATGACTCATAGTTACCGGATTCTCTTAATCCTCCCACATACAAATGCACTATGAGTGGATTCCTGTCATCAGAACATGTTTGCCACTGTACTAATTTGGCAAATCCAGTGATGCCATCTCCAATTGCAAATAGCAGTGTACTGTGTCTGTGCTGCATGGGCTGATGTTGAAACAAATGCCTGTTCGTTGGGGTTCTAAGGCTTCCTTTTTACTCCACTTTTTGGTGACTTTATTTTTTTTTATGCCTTCTGAATCATTTGTTAATTTCATTCAACAAGAAGGATAAAAAGGAGTAAATAGAACCTAGCATACTGGGTTCTGCTACGGAATGGCATGACGGATAATTGAACCTACCCCAGAGAACCAAGGGTACTGCAAGTCTGCAAACCCAGATAGCTATAGGCTAACTTGTTTCTTGCGTGGAAGTTGTCTTCCTCAGGGAAAATTTTGCAGTTTGTACGGCAAGGATGAAAATATCCTCTTGTACCACGCTCTCTCTTCCCCCTTGTGCCCCTCCTGTTTCTCCCTGTCCTAGGCCTCTTTGCTTGGACTGTTTGTTTAACTTGGTCATGCTTGCTTGCTCATTGAAATACACCGTAGATACTGATGAAGATCTTCCTCCACATCAAAATAGAGTTCCAAGACCACCCCACATCTCGGTAAATGGAAATTCAATGCTAGGTTCTACTGCCCCCTATCGAAGAGCACAGGGAGACATGGAGCACCAGATCCATCATCTCGAAAAGGAAGCCTACTGTTCTGTCCTTCGAGCATTCAAGGCTCAATCTGACGCCATAAGTTGGGTATATATTCTATTTGGTGCCCCTATTATTGAGATGACATGTTATCAAGTTTGAGTGACTTCTGGCCGAACATGATTCAGGACAAAGAAGGTCTGATAACAGAACTTAGAAAAGAACTGAGAGTTTCAGATGACGAACACAGAGAGCTTCTAGTCAGGGTGAATAATGACGATGTCATCCGAAGAATAAGGTATGCATTCAGGACTGTAAGACCATGTCTTTGCTGAAACTCGTTTAGAATTTACTTATTTGAACACCAACTACTGTGGTTTAAAAGTATTATAGTGTAAGCTTTGTTTTTAGGCATGCATGCTTCAAAACCATTTGCTATCTCTTTCTGTCTTCAAACCTCTTCCTCCAAACTTTTCTCGTGCAGAGGATACCTGAAATATTGATGAAAAGGCACTAGAGGAATGTCCTAAGTCTTGTTTAATTTAAAAGAAATGTTCGAATGCCTTTTATTGTTCTGGCTGGTAAAGAGGCAGATTCAACAGATTCCTAATAATCGCATATCCTTCTTGCTTGTTTAGGGGGACAGCATTCGCGTACATTTTCAGAGAGGCAATGCATGAGGCACTTCTCTTTCTTCTCTCTAATTCTATGCATTAAACTTTTCTCAGGGAGTGGAGACAGGCAGGAGGCCACCAGGCTTTAAGTACCTCACATACTATCAATGACGTTTCAAGTCCAACTCCATCGGCATCCCGAAAGAAGCAGAGAACATCACAATCTCTTTCTACCCATATGCCTGTGATTACACCATCACCTTCAGCAGCGGCCCTAGGATCCCGAGGGAGAAAGCCCAGACAGGTCTGAAGTGGATCTTGTGTTGGTCGATGGCTTGCTTTCTCTGGTTGCATGTTGTCTTAGTTTTCTGAAGGCTTAGCAATTTCTTGTGTATTGTCATCTCTGTACATGCAGTTCCCTTATAGCAGCCGTGGGTCTACTGGTGTCCTTGGACCGCATGAAACTGCTATGCCCGGGACCGGTGATCAGTTGGTTGGAAGGAAAGTTTTGACTAGATGGCCTGACGATAACCATTTTTATGAGGCTGTTATTACTCGTTACAATGCTTCTGATGTATGTCATGGTATTGCCAAATAGGCTTTCAGTATTTGGAGTTTTGGGAACCGTTTTCACTATATTTGTCCCTATTATTTTCAGGGCCGACATGCTTTGGTATATGGTATTAATACGCCAGATGAATCTTTTGAATGGGTTAATCTTATGGAGGTGAGTACCCTTCGTACTCCACTCCATTAGTCATTTCAGTGTTTGAAATAGAATGATACATTCTGACATTGACTATGGCACTCAACTCGGCTATTGCACTGCAATTACTGATTGAAATTATCTTTACTGTGCTATTTCTACAGATCATGAATAAAACACGTGGCGTTTCACAAATTTAGATTGTGAATTATGTTTAACGTCTTGTTATCAGTAGTCTTCTAATGAGCTAAGACATTGGAAGCACAATTTCTTCTTTCATCCCTCACCTCAATCAAAGATAATAGAGAACCTTCTCTGCCAGTCTACAATGGGTTTGCTGTAGCTGTCACAGTCTCTCAGCAGATGATACTCTCCTGTCTGATTATTTCACATATTACCAAAATTTTCCTACACAGTGGGCCGTAGTTAGGTTTTCTTTGTTTAATTTTATCTTCTTTTTAAATTCCCAATACCTTCTTAGTTGGGAAACTACATGACAACCAAACCAAACCGAATAGTCTTGTGTATCACCCCCCCCCCAAACACACACACGCACACACAAAAGGTTGGGGGGTTAGATACAGGTTGTCTTGTGCCCTATGATTGAATTGCGGAGAGGATGTAATGAATGGACCCTGGGTTTGAAAAGGCACTGAGACCATGATCCTCTACCCTACAGACTGCACTAAAGTAGATGACATTTAGCTAAGATATTTTTGCTTTATTCAATTGTTATCTAAACCTGAAGATTCTTGTCAAATTTTAACTTTCAAGTTTGCTAGAAACTGTGGAATGTGGCTCACATGTAGACTTGGATATTGAGCTTTATGTACACTGGCATATGGTGCAATAAATAGTCTGTACAGGAATTAAGTATATAGTTCTCTTCTCTGGCAAGTCGCATGCCTGTATGCTCTGTCCATAGTTTCTCCTCTTTGTTCTTGGCCTCAGCGGATCTACTTTGTATAAACTCCTCTTTTCTTAGTCTGCTAAGTTGATAAAGACTTGTATACCGCCAATATTTTAATGGTGGCCCATTTCACTAAACTTGATAAAGAACTCAATATCACAAAATGTTTCAATCCCTTGTGAGTAATTAATCAATAACTTAAAGAAATACCAAATAAAAGCTGAATGCTATAACGTAGTCAAGTCGGAGTAGTTCCAGTCGTGAGGCTACTACGATTATTCCACTGTATTTTATCGATGTTTACTAGCTGGGTACCCATGGGCATGGCTATGGCTGACAAGAGGACATGGTGGAGATTCTGATTGTTGCGAGGTGATGATTACTTTGCGAAACATTCTGGAGCATTTGCGTACTGTTCTCGATATAGTTGCTAGCAGGTTTTGTAAAAGTGAGTTGAATGCAAAGACAGAATATGGACCCCCCAAAAAATGTAGTTAGTCTGTTTTTTGCTGCTTCTTTTTGATAATAGTTATCTGCATTAGCTGTTCTGCTTTCCAGAACTACATCAGCGCGTTATGCATGATTATGCTTTTCAGATGGTAATTATTGGTGTGAAAATATTAGTATGAATAGGTACATAATGCATTGACTTTTTATGCGGCTGTGCATGCTTGCTTCCATTTGTCTCTGATGAAGATTTTCTGCTGATGCCACCCTCCTTTTTATTCTTCATGGTTCCTTCACCCCCCCCCCCTTTCAAAAAAAAGATGTAACCTAAGTTTACTGAATCAATTGCAGATTCCTTCTGAGGATATTAGGTGGGTGGATGAGGATCGAGGATTATCCCATAGAGGTGGCGTGGGGGACAAGAAATCCATTAGCCATAGTGCAGTTCCAGCTTCTGGAAGGGATCTGTACAGGAATGAGCTTCAAAATGGCATAGGAAATATGACAGATGATATTGAACTACTACATACGGAGACATTGATTAAGGAGGTATGGATTTGAGTGAACAGAAGTAGAGAGTGTTCAGCTGACTACATGGCATATTTACGTTGAGAGTTTAAACAAGAATTACTGGCGAATGTACAAAAAAAATCTCCTTATGCTAGTCTCACGCCTTTGCGTTCATGTCATATTAAACCAGGTGGAAAAGGTTGTTTCTGCTAGTAATCCTGATCGTTTTGAAATTGAGAAAGCAAAGAAAATGCTGAAGGTATAGCGCACTGTTCAGTCTGTTCTTATGGAATTTATATGGCATCGTGCTGCTTTGAGATGCTAAAGCTTCTTATGCAATTGCAGGACCATGAACAGGCCCTAATTGATGCAATATCTAGGCTTACTTACATATCCGAAGGTGACAGTGGTAATTGACTGTTCACATGTTCACGATCCTGTAAATTTGATCATTGCCAAATCTTTTTACTTCTTTATACTTTCTTTTCTTTTTTTTTTTCCCTTTTTTTTTGGGCGATGAATCTGAACATCTCTAACTTGCTTTTACTCATGACACACCTTCCAACGTGGTTCTAAGCTGTTCTTTTGGATAAGGGTTCTAAGCTGTTTTAAAGTGCTCTTTTTGCAGTCAACAGCAGAATCCCCCCCCCCCAACAAAAAAGGAAAAAGGAAAAAAAGTGTTGCTAATGAACATCTTCCTTCCCAAACTATGCATGTGTAAATGCGGTAATTCTTGATGATCAAGTAACTGGAAGTCGAAGACTGATGCTGACAGTCTAGTCTCCAGCTTCAATGTCGGCAATTTTTGGAGCTGGAATCTTATATCCTACACCGAATAAAAGCTGAATGCTGATATTATGCAGGAAATGAACTTTTTTGGATTGCCCCTTTCTATGTTGTTGGTAGGGGAAAGAAATGAAGTTTAGTTTCCGATTGTGTTTCAGTGTGAGCTTTCATCTCACATGACCCGAGCTCATTATTTTGCCCTTTTGGCTTTACCCTAAGCAGCTTGTTTCGACACTGTGTAGGTTCATATAGTTCTTCATAAATCTCTGAATGCAACAGTTTTAATCCTAAGTCATCGTCTCTTGCGCTTCAACCAGATGGAGATCAACAATTCTAGGACAGTGGTTCAGACAAACAGCAGGAAGCTGGCACTTGGCGGAAGTAAAATCATCGCCTACTTCGATGTGTGGCTGAAGTGAAATTGAGGTTTGCATTATTTGAAGTTGTATGATTTTTCCTTCACTGGCTAGGAAGTGTTAGTACTTGTAATTGGTATGAGACAGATGAAGTGTGCATTTTTTTTCCCTTCAGCTGACAAGGTAGCGACATTTAGTTGTAGAGTTTCAGTTCTTCATGTGAAAATTAATAATCTGGTTATTTTTTCTTGTGTATGTAAGATAGTCTGGCAGGAATAACAACTCCATTTTTGTTGGTAAAAAGAACAGGAAGTTCTGTCAGTCTGTGAACTTGTCATTGTTATTTGACCTTTGACTTGATCCCTATTTGGGGACTTATATTTTGTAAGCTCTAAGGGAGTATTGATCCTTTTGATGTAAAATTTGGTCAATGTGATTTTAACGTTGCTTGTGTATGTCCTTTTTGGGACGGTTTGCTGTGGCGGCAACCACATTGGGTTCATCTTGGTGTATTTTGCCAACATCGGAATCCTCACGGAATAGCAGTGGCCATGACTCGTGAAAGATTTTGCTACCATGCTTTCTTTTGCGGACCCTTCTTTCTTCGTCATTTTCCTTAATTTACTGCCCTAGTCTTTGCCTCTTTCTCTTTTAGGAGTGAATGAAGGAACCCACTCGTAGTTGTCTTGTTCAAACTTCAATGAAACTGAAGAGGGATTGAGTAGGGTCTGGTAGAGGAGATGTCATGCAATTGGGCTGTATCAGAGTATGATCTTCTTACCAGAGACAAATCCTATTGAAGACTGAGTGACAGCAATGTTGATGACTTAAATATGGACTATGGAGATGTCATTTAGCTTCATCGACATGTTCTATTGAATCCGAAGCAATTGTGATGTTTATGGTTCTGATCTTTATCAAGCAAGATTCGGAAATCATCTGTTCCTTGTCAAGAACAGGCTAGGACTACATATTGATGCTCTTGTGTGAAGTTGATGGACCCTTCATTCTTATATGTATGGTTGAGATCCCAATTTGTGGCATTTCTGAGGGTGAAGTGTTGCCGTGCCTCCTACGCTAACCTCAAGATCTCAATCCTACCCCTTCTTTGAAGCAATGTTTTGCCCGCATGTGGAGTTTTCCATCAGTGGGGCTTTAAAATCCGAAACTTGAACTCTCATGCGAAGTTCTCCCTGCATGCCTTGGATTCTACAATGGTTGGCATATGGACTACGTTTGTTTTTTCTGAAACATTATGACTAATAAAAACCACAAATGATCAATCAAACCATAAATAAAATAAATAAATTTACAATCTATTATCGTATCCATAATTGCGAGTTCGATATCCTTTTCAATCCATCACCTCTAAGTCAAGCTTTTAAAGCAATTGCAATGGTGATTCAATTTTCTGGATCCAGCTACTTGGTGGTCACGGTGGAAACTAAGACACGAATATTTCTACATAAGGTGAATTCACTTAGTACACAATTTGGATGTCTAATAATTATTTCGATAAGGGAAACTGCATGCATGAACGTTACAAAATGCCCCTCAACGGCAACATAACCAGTCTATGAATCTAATACACTGTAACATAATGTATGTACTACTATATTACCAACTCACACATCAAAAAATAAAACCCAAAAATTTAAAAAAAAAAACAAATTCATGTTGACCCATTGAACCGAAAGTCAATCTTTCAGCATTCAATGCGCCATTTTACTAAAGCCGAGCTACTGATCCAAAACCATCAAATGAGAAGTTTGATTGAGTCGTCTCCCTTCATTCCTCAAGCTTTCTTCATGTCCTCAATCCCACCCCCATTGCCTTCACTCTCTCCTAATTTTCTCTCTCCTCTTCCTCCTTTGCTCTTCCCAAACTCGTCTCTCAGACTCTCGAACGCTTGCCCTAGAAGCGCGTTCTCTGCACGCACCGCCTCCAGCTGTCTCTTTAAACCAAAGCAAGCCTCCGCCACGTCAGCGCCACCTGGCTGCTGGGACCCCACCACCACTTTGGCCCCTTCCTTCTTATCCTCTCGCGCCACGTGTTCGATCCCGATCTTGTTTAGCCTCAGCTGGGGTATCCCACGTGGCCACGTCCTGACCCTTGGATTTTCAAACAAGTTATCCAACCCTTCTGGGAACTTCATCCCCCACCGGAGCTTCAACACCGCGCCGTTTCTGATGGGAAGTACCGTCTTTGCCCCTAACTCTATCCCGGCAACTGCCTCCTCAACTGAAGACTTCAAGGGCAATGCTGTCATTTTACCCCCATTTACGCCGGAAAAATACTCTCCGGCGGGAGGCTTCTCGACTACCTCGACGGAACTATCCTCCTCATCCTCAAAAACGGCACCGTTTTGGGTTCCGTTCTGCTTGGGGAAGACGCTGATCGTGGATTGCTGCGATTTTTTGATTGAGAAGTCGCCGAATTGGGGTTTGAAATATAGGAAGAATTTAGGGTTAGGGTTTGAATGTCCGGCGAGAAAGTTGAATTCGGCGGACATGGTCATGGGGGCGTCAATTGGGGACCCGAAATGCCCGATTCCGGATTTCACGATGAGAGAGAACGGGTTTGACGGGTCGTTCGGGCGGTAGGCGATTCGAAACGCCGGACCCGTTTCGAAGAACGTACCAAGACCTAAGCATAACTCCTTGGAATCCCCGGCGGCGATGCTTGATTGGAAGGGCAAACCCAGAATATTGAGGGGTACTTTAGCTTTGAAAAGGGGCTTTCTCTGCTCTTCTCTGAACTTCAATGAGGCCTTCATCTTCTGGGTTGAGAGAGAAAGCTAGAGAGAGCCTGAGAGATTGGATGAAGAAGAGGAATCGAAATTGTGGGTTTTGGGTTTCGGATTTTGTGGGGCGGGGGGGGTTGAGATTTATAATTTGTGGGGTGTTTTTGAAGTGGGATTTGAAATTTTGAAATGGGATGGGAGCGTTGTTCTCGGTGAAATGGTTGCTGGGATTTAGCGAAGATTCCGCTAAAAATCTGGGTGGATTATAAATTGGATGAATGATTGTGACTGATGGGAGTGTGTCTAAGTGAATAAATCTGCAAGTTCAATTCAAAATTCAAAAAACGAGTAGCAATTTTGGCAGATTTTTTAATTATTTTTGAGGTGTTGGCTGAATATGGATGAGGTGAGAGCGACTGCAACTGGCAACAACACAATATTATTCATTCATGTCTGTCTAGTGCTCGAAATTTTCGACAAATGAATTATTAATCAATGGGATTAAATTTTAATGAGAATGTTATTTTCATTTTTGGAAATACACATATAATATGATGAGGTTTTATGTGTATTATACTCCAATTTTGTACGTTTAATTTGGGCTATGGGATAAGTTTTGTTGCAAAATGACGGCATTCTATCATTAGGTTCAAATCTTTCCAACAAGATGAATCATTGTAATGTAAAAATATCGTTGCATTCTAGAAAAACAAAAAGGACGGAAAAAAATAAAATATTATGATGGAAAAGAGTCCATATCATAGAATGTAAAGGATTTAGATTTATTTTAAGAATGGTTTCTAAAATGTTTTAAAATATTGAGAAGTTGTCATGAATTTTTTTTTTTTTAATAAGAAAAATGAATAATTCATTAATGAAAAGCCATATAGCATGTACAATGAATATCTCATAAAAAAGTAAATCTAAAACATCAAATTAAATAATTCTCTACATAAAGCTAATGGTAAATATACTGTTAATCGGTTCTAAACTTGTAGCAGTGTTCTTGTCACCAACTGTATTTTTTGATGTTAATGCATCTTTCTTGAATATCGGCAAGTTATAGTATAACTTTATTGAGAAGATGTCTAATTGACGTGATAGATTGTAATTGAAAGGAATATCTTCATAGTAAAGCCACATGAAATTTCATTGTTGACTCATTCCTTAATAAAAAACGTAGATCTAATATAATATTTTCAAATTATATTCGATAAAAAATTCACTCTAAATATCCAAACGCAAAAGTAATGACTCAAACTCACACCAACGGTGAGAATATTCTAACTCACATTAAATGTAATAACAACCAAACTCACGCTAATAGTGAGAAAAATAAACAACCAAACTCTCACAAAATTGAGAGACTTTTTATTCGAAAGAGACGAAAATATCAGTAAATACTTTACAACTGAAAAAAACTTTAAGATATACAAAAATTGGGGCTTACCACTAGTAATTATGGCTAATGGCGGTCCTTTATTGAAGTAGGTGAATGCTAAACTTTTTCGTGAGAAAGCTATTAATCAATTAGTTTGGATGAACGTGACAAGTGTCGTGCTGCACCACTAAATGAAAGTACTCGGTAAATAGAAGTAGTCATGAATTATTATAAAACAAATGGGGGAAAATGAAGAGGAAAAAGTGCACAAAATAAAAACTTTTAGAAAATCAAAATCAAAGTTGAAAAAAAAAATGATCAAATGGAAATAACTTATTACTTTAAAATTTAAACTGAGTTTTAAGTTCTAAAAAAATTGACTTTTAACCACCTCAATCCCTTTGCTACCACTATCAAACTATTATGATGTTCCCTTATTTGACAGCTAAATAACACTAGTTAAGTAGTAGGAGCTAAGTGCTATCTCTACACTAGACGCCGCTTAGCCAGCATGACTTAGTGAAAAAATTATCAAGTAAAGTAATCCTGTGAAACAATATACGTATGTATAATGAGAAGGCCATCAAACCCATGTTATCTTAGCGCATCCGGGGCTCACAGTTACTACTTGTTAAGAAAAGGGTAAAATACAATTATACCACGCGAAACATTGAAAGTTTAGTTTTTGAAATGCTTGTTGCAAACCTAATAGAAGGGTTTCACTACTTATTTTTGTCTTGATAAAAAACAAAGCCACTGCCTAGACTTTTCACCCTAATGGGATGTGTTATGTGGAATCTACTTTGCTACAACAACCCTTTATTATTGCAATCCATTGCCTCTTCAAACGCGTGGTCATAGAACTGTAAAAAGAAGAAATTGTGTTATGGTGCAGAAATAATAATGGTGGTTGTGCCAAAAAAAGGTTTACCACATTCAAGGTTTGTCTGTCTTAACAGTTTTAACGGTCAGTAAGTGAAGAAGAGCAGTGAGGTAAGGAATATCGAGATTTAGGGGTAAGGAATCGTGTAAATAAGTAATGTAAATAAGTAGTAAGTAGCTATTAGGGACATAAAAAGAGTTTAGTTGTACTGATCAACTTTATTGTACTTGTTAGGAAATCGTGATTTCGACTTGTTCCCACTTTACCTCACTCATTCTCACATCCTACTCCAATAATTCCACTTATTTTCATCTTCTTCCTACTGTACGTTCCAAATGTCCGACCCGAAAAGGACGTGTCCCATGGGAAGAAGAAATAAACAATTGTATGCCGTGAATACATGCTAAATAAACATGCCCTATATAGTGGAATAACTAAGATCAAACGTGGAGGGAACAGGAGAGCAAATGTTAATACAAAGCTCGGTGGCAAGGTCTCCTCGATGTTTGATACAATGAAACTCGTTAGTTGTTGAGAATCTATGTCAAAATTACAAATTGTCAAGGGGCAATGATTTGAGGAATGAATGTGATGACACGTGTGTGTGCGTCTGTTTTTTATTTTTTGGTTTAAATGATGGATAAATTAATACATACAAAACTTATGGAGAATTGAACATTGATCTATTTTGTAGAAATTAAATATCACTCCTCTAAGCTTCCTCAAATGGGTGGTCAAGATAGTGCAAGATAGTTATAGTTCTTAAATGAAAATTACACTAGCAATTCCATTGAAAAGTCGAATAGTGAATTAATGGTGGCTTTTATATATATAATATAAATACACATATATATATTTATATTTATATATGTATGTATGTATATGTCTGTATATATATGTATATGTATATATGTGTGTATGTGTGTGTATATATATATATATATACACACACATATACAAACATTGAAGATCTCAATCAAGGCTGTACACACACAAATATTGAAAATCTTATAAACAAAGACTATAAAAGAGCTTAAAATTCGAAAGGGCTACCTCAATTGTATCGTTCGGGGGAAAAAAAAAAAAAACACAGAGACGAGAGCGAGCCTAAAACCTCTAAAAAACAGAGAAAAGAAAAGAGGGAAAAGGGCAAAATGGGAAGTAAATTTGACGACGAAGCGTGCTGCCTACACTTTACGGCCCAACCAGCCCCATTGGTTAGGTGGGTGCTGAGAGAGAGCGTGAATGAATGAATGGAGGTTTTCTGAAAATTGAAGACCTTTGTAAGAGACAGAGAGAGAAAGTGCGGGAAAACTTCCCCGTTGCTTCAAACTCCTCTCTCTCTCTCCAAATCCCAATTCCAATTTTTTCCTCCCCAGTTCAATTCCCAATTTTTAGGGTTTTCTTTTCCCGTTCACCCTTTCAAATTCTCTCTTTAGGGTTCCTCATTCCTGCTTCTGCAATCTTCCGAGTTTGTCAAATTCATCAATTTCTTCCTCGATTGAATTTTGAATTGTTCTGAGCAGCAATGAGGAGAGTGAAGAGGGAGCCTGGAAGTAGTAGTGCTAGTGATGCTAACACTGGTGTGAGAGAATTGAGGAGTAGGAGAGTTGCAGTTGATTCACGTCCTCCTTGCTCAAATTCGAATGATGAGCAACAAGAAGAAGTAGATGAGGAAGAAAATGAAGTTGTTGTTAGACGATCTATTCGGTCTAGATACCTCGCCGTCAAGAACTTACTCTCTGGTATCTTCTCTCTTTCTCTCTGTGATATTTCTGTATGAATTTTAGCTGTATTTGGATCGTTGCATAGTGTTTTTGTGTTTTGTTCAATTGATGCATCAACTGGCTGTGAATACCTACTGTGTGATGTTTAGTTATTAGTGAGGAATTGTGACATTTCATGAATTGCAGCTCATTTGATTTGAACTTCTTGATTCATGGAACTGGTTATTTGCTTGCAAAGTTTAAAATTTGTGCATTTCATTATACGTTATGAATTAGGCATGTATCTGAAGTCGTCTTTGTTGTCAGCCAAGCAAGATATAATTCGGTGTCCCTTTGGTGATGTTGTTCTCTGAGGGGGCATGTTTGTGACACTTGATGAGATGTTTGGCAAAATTTTCAGGGGGAATGGAGGATATGTCGGAGGCGGATCTCGACGTGTTCAAGAATATTATCAATGAAGTCGAGCATTTGCATCAGAAAGGTATTTACTGAATTCAGGTTGTTTGAATTTGTGGTTTCCCTGTTATTTTACTCCCTGCTATAGCACTATGTTATGAGTTATGATCTTTTCCTGCTTTCTCTCGAAGCCTTTGTGCATTGTGGTGTACTCGGAACTTTGCTGTTGTGTATACATTTCCGATGCCAGTTGATATGCATGGTCGCATAAACCATGTTTACTTGGAGCCTTATTTCGTCTCTGTGATTTGTAAACACATAAATAAAGTTAAACTTTGTATGAAATGGTTGAGATTGACACTTGGACATGATGCACACTTACAAATGGGTCCAATTAAATCTCTGGGAATTGCTCTGGAGAGACGGGAACAGTGCTTCTGAAATGACATATATCTTCGTGGATTTGTAGTGCACATTTCTAATTGCAATTCTGTTTCTTTTTCGCACCTTTATTCGAGGCCATCATACATATCTTCTTCTTCTTGTTCTTCCGTTTGTTTTTTAGTGTTTTCTCCTCCTTTGCTTAGCGGGGATGAGCATAAATCTAGAGAGCAGGAATCGAGGAAAGCTTTCTGTTATTTAGGTCAGATTTGATCTGTATAGAGCTTGTTTAGCTATATAATGCTTCTTACGCTGGAATGGGAAGCAGATATCCAGAGACAATAAAAAAGGGACAAATTTGTAGTGGGTGTTCACTGTACAATACTTTACAACTTCCTCTAGGCTGACATATGTTCTGACTCTTGGACCTCACTCTAACCTGCGTGTTGTATTAAAGAAGCTCTGTAGTTGTACTGGGGTATCCTTCAGAACATGGTTTATTATGTGATTCTATGTATCTTGCTGCGCTTCCAATGTTTTGGGTGTTAATTGGAGTTCAATACTTCAATTTGAGCTATGGGGTGTTGTGTTTAGTTACTAGAATAATCTGTTGAAGATAGTTTTCCGGACAATACATTGGTGGACTTACCTCTGTTTACATTACAAATTTGATTTCAGTTCAAAGGCCTAGAGAGCAGGTTGCAGATGCTGAGGCTTTGTTAGACATTACAAGCAGCTTTGTGAAATCTGTTAAGGCACACAAAAATGATGGAGTGACTCCATCAGATTTTGTTACGTGCCTGCTTAGGGATTTTGGGCGTCAAGGTGATGTTGCTAGCAGTGCTGATGGTGCCAGGGGCGTGATATTTTGGAAAGACATTGGCGTTGCTGTTTCTCAAATTTTCAGAAATGGCCCTGGGTGCTGCACCATGTAATTTACTTATAGCAACCTTTGCATTTGTTCTTGGACAGTATTATTATTAATTGGAATTCATAACTTGCTCTGTCAAAATTTCAGGCTTGGGCCTATGGATGCTGAAGTGAAGAAACGGAAAACTGCAGTTCGTAAAAGACATGTGAAGCCCACTGAAACTGCGAGGCCTGAGGAGGTATGGTTTGTCTTATTTGACAAACAGAGTTTTTACTGGATAAGAAATAGCCAGGTTGTAATCTTTGTTATGAACTGAAAGGGATCAGTGCAGTTAGAGCATTTCATTAAGTTCAGAAATGTGTTTTGTAGATCTGAAACATGTTTTGTAAATTTTGAATTTGTGATGATCAGTGTAGCTGCATAGGGCTCTTTATTCAATGCCAGTTTTTTGCGCACTATTCTTATCATGCACTTTTTGGCAGCTCAATAGCACTACAGAAGAGAAAACAGATACAGATAAGAATATGTCGACCATGTTTGGTATATTGAGGAAGAACAGGAGGGTTCGACTGGAAAATCTGGTCCTAAACAGAAGTTCATTTGCGCAGACAGTGGAGAATTTGTTCGCTTTGTCATTTCTAGTCAAAGATGGAAGAGCGGAGATTACTGCAAATGAAAATGGCCATTTTGTTTGTAAGAGCATCTGCTGATAAATCCTATGATTTCTGCTCCGAGACTATTTGATGGATTCATATTCTGATCTTTTTCTCTATTGTCAGGCCCAAGGAATGCCCCGGCTGCTGAAGCTGTGGCATCTGGCAAAGTTTCATACACTCACTTTGCCTTCAGATTTGATTTCAAGGACTGGAAGGTGTGTATACTTGAAGGATAATCCCCTTAATCATCCTGCTAATTTTTAATTTTAATATTTCTGATGATTCTTTTGAAATTGTTCATTCTGCTTGTTTTTAATAAATGATAAGAGTGTGAGATATGGTGTCCTGTTAAGCCCTTTCCCTTGGGGTCTAAGCGTTCATCTTTCTTCATCCTGGTGCAATTTGATAGTTTTGCCTAGCTTAACAGGGTTGTAGGTTGATCGTCTCTGGGTAGATGGTGCTAAATGTTGCTCTGTTGGAATTGGTCTGAGCCAACACACAGACATGGCATTTTTATCCCCCTTAACATTTTTGTTGTTGGAGTTGTAATTCTCCAAGTTGATGCTGGTAAACCCATTCATTAAGCATACAAAATGCATGTGATGTTTTCCTAATGGAAAATGCTATGTTTAATGTTACCTTGCAGGAAGGTTGATTTCCAGGATTGCTTTGTGATAGGTTTGTCTGGTTTGATTTTACAGTTAATGTTGGATTCTGTTGAGGGGGAGGAGTTGATGCCCCATAGGGCTCTGGCTCAGACAGATCCACCATGTCCGGATTCTGAGTTTCCACCAGAATCAGCACCTGCGGAACCTGAAACAACAGCAGCCACGACCCCAATTAGAAAGTTGTGTAGGAACAGAGGTCTGGTTCTACAGGAGCAGACTGTTGTGGAAGACTCGCCTGAAAAAAGCGATGACAGTAGAGCAAGAGCTGCTTATATTCGCAAAGGGAAGCGTAAAATTATGTGAATCGGAGTTGTGCTCTGAGATATCTTGTCTTAGATCGTTGTTAGCAGATAGGTAGGAAGTATCTTGTCAATACATGTTCTGTGGTGCATTGAATGCTCTTTAGATTAATGGTTAGTGAATCAGGAAAATTGATTGGATAGATGAATTTGCTTTCTAATTCTTCTTCTTTTTCAGATTATTTTCCTGATCTCCCTTGTAATTATTTAAAGGGGGCTATATTCAGTTATCCATTAGGGCTTTGACTGTGCATAGTGTTGCCCATCCCCAATATCTGATAATTGAATTGGGGAGGAAAAGAACTTTTGAAAATTTTCAAAACTTTTTGAATTGATTGTGATTCTTCATTTGGCATTATTGATGCTAGGGTTCGTCATGTATATTCATCAACCCAGCTTATATATTACGTTTTAATATTTTCATTTTAGATCTTGAGATTCTGGCCGTCGAAGTTGTTATTTTCTTCCATGCTTTGTATTGAATTAAGTAATTGCTTCTTCAGTGACCTAGCTTGAGCTGACCCTTCTAGGCGCGGCCCTTTGTAGTTTCTGCATCTATTTTCTGGCTTTTTAATTTTTTTAGTTTCTTTGGTGTTTTTAAAGTTCTAGACTTCTAGTGTCATTTTTATCTAGTAACTAGTAAATAAACCGCGGATTCAATTTCACTAATGTAAGAATAGTTCCCTTTTTTTTGTTTTTTTTTTGGGAGGAAAGCAATGGTGTCTTTCATTAAATAATGGCATTAATAATGTATATTTGGCAGAAAGTCAGAAACAAAGACAACCTTGAATGTTGTAACAAAATCTAAACTGTAAAAATACTAAGGTCTTGTTTGGCAAACAGCTGTTAGTTGTTTGTATTAGCTGTTAGCTGTTTGTATTAGCTGTTTAAATTAGCTGTTTGTTGAAAAACTGTTTGGTAACATTAGCAGTTTCTGATAAAGTTGTGAGACAAAAAACTAATTCTTCAAAAGCTCTTCCAAAAAGCTCATGGAATTAGCTTTTTCAAATTAGCTTTTTGGACCCAAAAAACTCTTTTAAAAAGCTCTTTTATCAAACATCCAAATTATTTTTTACTTGGTCAAAAAGCTAATTTTGGTCAAATAAGCTTTTTTTGGTCAAAAAGCTCTTTGCCAAACAGGGCCTAAATTGAAACTTATTGCTTACTCATTTTTCTACTTTTGATGGTCTCTATTGTAAATTCTCTATTTATGTAGGAAATATAGTTTTGATCATCTGACAATAGAATGAATTTTGAAATTAAACCGTATCAACAAGTGTTTAATGTTTGATATTTAGTTGTATTGCATTGAATTGTACCTTTGTAAAAAAAAAAAAAAAAGAATTTACTAAAAGGCACATCAAATAACATTTTTCATAGGCCTTTATTATTTGATTCCATAAGCAATGTACACATTTATTGTTTTCTAAGAGAGCATGAGTCTAATCCGCAGCTGTATTATCATTGACTTAAGAAATTGTGATCTAGCAGGCTTATTTTATAACACTCATTATAACAACTCGAAGTCGTATAATTATATTATTTTAGGGTATTACAGTGATTTAATTTCCAGTTTTTTGTAAGTGAATAATGATTTATCACTTCGTCTCAATCACCCCCAATTCTTCTTAATCTTTACCCATCCTTATTGGTCATACTATAAAATTTTCCAACTTTTTCTAATTTTTATCAATTTATTTCCATTCATTCTCACTAAACATAAATTGGGATTTTTTATGTTGAGCTATAAACCCCCCCGATCCTCCTAGAGAGAGAGAGAGAGTGAGAGACTGAGAGAAGGGTTTCCACAATGGGCCTTGGGCCGTCGTTGAAATCCGGCCGACATGCGTAAAGTCAGCATCGACGCAAGAAGCAGCTAGATTCCTTATTAATTTGGCCGCAGCCACAGTCATCAGTGACGTCACTGCCAAATTCAAATTTCTATTTTCCTCTGGCTTCCCCCCCCCCCAAACCACAAAAAAAAAGAATCGTCTGAATCTGCCGCGGTAAATATCAATTCACCTTTTTCTTTCTCACTTGATTTCTTAAAAAAAAAAAAAGAAAAATCAATTTCATTTTAAACCGACTTCACCAATCACCAGGTCACCACAACTAAATCAGGAAGGGCGAAATCCATAATATTTTAACCAACCAGCCCCAGCGCTTCTTGTCTCTCTCTCTCTCTCTTCTGGAGGCGTCGCGTCGGCTCTTCGTTTCGTCTTCTCTCCCTATCTTTCTCTCTCTACTCTAAACCCTACTAGGGCTCGGCTAGGGTTTCTCCCTCATTCCTCTAGGGCCTCGATCTGTTGCTCCTGTCTCCTGAGAGATTTCTCCTTGGGTAATTTCGAGCTTCGATTTGTGCTAGTCTTTAGCTCGATTTCAAGATCCAAGAATGGCGGAAGCAGCTCGGAAGAGAGGAAGGCAGGGCGGTGCTGGCGCTAACGTTAGTGGCAGTTTCAAGAGGCCCAAGCAAGGTTTGAACATCTCTCTCTCATGTCTTATTGTCGATTGTTTTCGAGTTTACTTATCTGTTTATTTGGTAGGTTGTGATTTCTGGTTATTCGTAGTGTTTAGGACTTGGTTTTTGGTTGTTTCGAGGCTTTATGGCTTGGTTTTTGCGCCATATTCAATTGTCCTATTGTTGTCGCATGACTGATTTTGGTTTCCTTTTGCGTTGGATGTGAATAAGAAGCAAGATTTATCTTTTTGTATTAATTTCTTGGTGTCTTTCCGTTTGGGAGCATATTAACATCTTATTTATGGTTGAAATCGCTGGTTTGTTCCATTCTTAACGAATTCTCTTCTTTTATTTTCCCTGTTGTGGTGGTTGGGTTAACTGCAACAGTTGAATGTGTGTTGTACTTATTATTTTGACGATAACCTGAATAAAGTTTGTGTCGAGCATATAAAGAATAGCCAAATACAGATTTGTGGTAAAAAATTGTGGTCTAGTTCCAAAGGCTAGGGAGCCAAGTTGTTGGGACCTTGGTTAACTAAGGATTGGTTCATTAGTTCTGCCCTATGTCATCAATCCCCCTCCCTCCGGGTTGATTGGATGTGGTGCGGTAAGGTGGTTATATCACCAATTGTCTACTTGAACTTGAAGACAAGTGTAGGTTTGTGCTGTGTTTTGGGATTCTTGGGTTACACTTTCAAGTTTGTGTGGGAACTCTTTGGTTTGTATTCGAGTAGGAGTGGATGGTAGGGAGAAGAATGTTTTTGTGCCTGTAGCTGCCTTCGTCTCGTGCCCAACTGAAAGTTGATTTGGAATTATGAAAAGATGCATGATAGACGCACACAATTGTAATATATTTTTTTATAAGGAAAAAGTAATATATTGATAAATGTAATATATTTTTTTCTGTATCATAAATATAATTATATGCTGATTGTCAAGTGATAGGGCGTTTATAGTGTTCTCCACTTGAATGCGAAGCAGCTTACAAGAATTATATCAGAAAGAGAAGAGCTAAGCTACTAAAATCCAGCTCAGCCCCTACTAATGGGATTCTAATTGGAATTCATTAGAATCCACTCATGGGTGTATACTTTCAATTTTGATATTAAGATGTGTGCCTTTAATATCTGCCATTGTGCTTAAAAGCTAATGATCAAGTGTTTTTATGTCACTCTGTTGAGAACATTTTAATTAAGCAGTGGATGATTCTTTCAACTTGTTCGTAGCAAGTAAGTTAAGGAACTTTAACTCACGAAAAGTAATTAATGTTTTACAACAGAAATGGAGTCAACTGGTATAGGAAGCAAATCAAAGCCTTGCACCAAGTTCTTCAGGTTCAAATCTTTATCCATCTAACAAATATTAAACCTGCATCTTATTTTGTGTAAATTCTTAAAGTTGAAATTCGTCAACAGGAGTACGTTGTTTTGTTTGTACTAAATCATATTTATCCAGAATAAAAGTGGATATTGCTTGATTGGTTTCATATCGCTCTGCTGAGTGGGTGGCTACTATAAAGATGGTGATGTTTTCTGTTTGAATATGGCTTCTTTTTCTAGTTTGTCAGGTAATCTTCCACTGAGGTGATCGTTTTTCCTTTTGTCTGAAGAATTCAGTTGTGTGTGCCTGGACATTTTATGCAACTTGCAAATCCAAACTAAGTTCCAACTTTTTCTTTTCCTTGGTTTTTGTTTTCCAGACTTTGCTGTCAGAAGACGGCTATTAAGTTTATTTTGAAAATTGTAAATTTTAGTAGATTGTAGTAATTTGGGTAACGTATCAGTGGGTCCCTTGGATTTTAATATGAATTGAATGTTTTCCTTTGTTTAAACTCTGATTTTGCTAAATTAACTTTTAGTTGGAGGATCTGTGTTTGAAGTGTTGAATACTCTTCAATAAAAAGATGTATCAGATTTTGAAGGGAAGTAGATTAATGGTTGTGTTTGGTGATAATGTGCCTTTGACCTATATACCAAACATCTAAATTGGTGGACAATTGGTATTAAATTTTTTCGAATAATATTATTCCATTGCATTACCTCGGTGTTCCTGTGGGGCATTGACATGTGCTGGGGTGGTAGGCATTTAGAGGACCTTTCAATGGGCTTTTGAATGGATCTGAAATAATATTTCTGAATTGATATAGCTTTCATCACTATGTATGTAATCTGAGCTCATGGGACTCCATCTAAGTAGATTTGAAAGCTCAGGGGTGGGGGCAGCTTTCTTGAGATCAATTGAGATTCTTGGTAAATGTGTCAAGAAAAGAATGTTGTTTTAATAAAAGCAGAGCCTGGAGTGTTGAAGCTGAAAAATTTTAGTCTAAGAGATGAGCGTTTGTTTGTTGTGTGGGATCATTATGTATGATTGCTGGGGAATTGATCTAGAACTTTGTGTCCATTTTTTCCCCCATGGCATGTTATGCTCTTGCATACCTGTGTTTTGAGGCCACCTCTGCAGTGCTTTTTCCTCTTCTATTTTGTCTTGGTTTTTGCGGGTGGGGTGATTGGCCCTCTTTCGGCTTGGGGGGTTAACATCAGCTCTAAGGAGCTTATTTGCAGGGAGACTAAATGGTAAGGAAACCACTTTAGGGCCTGTTTCTCTTGTAGGTAAACGAGGGGCTACCATTATTTCACATTCTCTCGCACTCTGGCTGATTTTTTGCCATTCCTCTCCACCCTTCAACAAAAATTCCATTCTTCACCATTTCTTCTGATTCCTTATCATTCCTTACAATTCCTTCCCATTTCTTTTGTCTCTCTCACAAAGAAGAATTTTACATTCCTTACCATTCAGTCCTGTTCCTCACCATTCAGTCCCAAGAAAAATACCATTCTTTCTTTTCCTTGCCATGCCTTTCCAATCCATCCCGTTTCTTCCCATTCCCTATCCATTCTTTTCTATCAAAAAGAACATGCGCGTACTTGGTGGGATTTGGATCCTAGACCTCCCACCCTCCACCATTTGCCTAAAGGTGTTTCCTTGTGTCTGTTATCTTTATGTGTTTCAATTACATAAGATTTTTAGTTATAATAATTCTATTTGATTGTACATTTTTGTCTTGATATTGGGAACCTGGTTCATTTTGTTTTACTTATTTTTACGATCAGGAAACATGGGTTCAGTCTTGTGAGATTGTAGAGCTCATCTCTGAACCTATGGTTAATATGCAAAACGTTTGCCCAGTCATTAATTAGATAACTTGCAAATAATTAGATTGGATATGTTCATTTCATCTTATATAATTGGATCTGCCTGGAATATTGTTAAAAGTTCTCAAAATTCTTTGGAAAACTTACAGTGATGCTTCTAAGATGTTATGTGCTGAGCTACGTTTACACTACTTCAGTCCTAGGCTGCTAGTGTGATCCCATGATGATTATTCTAGACTGGATATGTCGTTCACCCGCTCCATTTGATCAATGATTCATGATTCTTTTTAGTTTGTTGTAGATAGCTTTTGTTAGTTATGTTTATTTATTTTAGTCGTCTGAGTAGGTTGTAAACTCTGGACTACTACGTTTTCCCTTGTCTCCAAAAGAAGAATATCCTGTTTCTGCTGTTTGTTATTTAAGCCTAGATCCAGTTGGTGGTTTACTTCCCCCAATTCTGTATGCAGTTTGTTGTCTAAGCCTAAAATCAGTTAGTGGTGGTTTACTTCCCTGAATGAAGGTTACTTGAGCTTTGTTGTCCTTGGTTTTTATGTCAGGCATGGATGTTGAAGTTCTCATTCCATTTAGATGTCGTGCAAGTTTTGTTGTTAGTGTGGGTGGGCTGCTTCTGTGTAGCTCCTTTCAGTCAGCGCTGCACTAATGGACATGATGTGACTCTCGAGTTAACTAGTTTTCCTGTATTGCAGTACCTCTGGATGTCAATTTGGGGAGAGCTGTCACTTCCTCCACTATGTTCCTGGTGGTTATAATGCAGTTGCTCAGCTGATGAACCTACCACCAATATCCAGAGTTGCGCCACCACCTCCAGCAGCCCCAAATGGTACTGCTGCAACAGTGAAGACCCGAATGTGCAACAAATACAATACCGCAGAGGGCTGCAAATTCGGCGACAAGTGCCACTTTGCACACGGTGAGTGGGAACTCAACAAGCCTGTTGCTCCATCTTATGATGATCCTCGTGCTATGGGCCCTGGCCCTGGGCCGGGTCCAATACAAGGGCGCTTTGGTGGGCGAAATGAGCCACCTCCCGCAGCTGCTGGGTTTGGTGCCTCAGCAACGGCTAAGATCAGCATAGATGGCTCCTTAGCAGGGGCCATCATTGGTAAGGGAGGTGTCAACTCTAAGCAAATATGCCGCCAAACTGGGGTGAAGCTCTCCATTCGGGAGCATGAGTCAGACCCGAACCTGAGGAACATAGAGCTCGAGGGTACATTTGATCAGATCAAGTTGGCTAGTGCCATGGTTAGAGATCTTGTTGCCAGTGTCAGTGCAGCGACTCCTCCAAAGGCTCCTGGGGGCACTGCAGCCCATGGACCGGCTTCTAGTAATTACAAGACCAAGCTCTGTGAAAATTTTGCCAAGGGCTCGTGTACTTTCGGGGACAAGTGCCACTTTGCTCATGGAGCCTCCGAGCTACGGAAATCTGGAGTATGAGAGCTTTGCAAATCCCTTAGTATTATGTCGCGTGGCTTTTGGCCAGCATGATGGGAGTTTGTGAAGTTTCATCTTTGATTGTTCTGTCTAAACTCTAAATACAATCTTAGTACGGTGGGAGTAAGTTAGGTTTTTGTTTTTTTTTTTTTAATATTGATGCCAGGGATTGGCTTATTAGCTGTTCATGTTTTTTGCCAGTTTTGGTACTTTGATGTTGCCCTGGTTGTATGGTTGTTTTCTCTGGGTTTCGAGGCTGGATGATTTTGTTTTTTTTAAACCCCTTGCGAATGGAGATAGAATTAACTGGTAAAAGATAATGGTTTGGTAATAATTCAAGTGGAGAGAACGCTTTAAAAGTTTAAAGCTATATATAGCAATGTATTTTGGTGGGGAAATTCACGTCGTTTTTTTTATTGTCTTTAATCGACTTTAATTTAGTTTTATTATTTTAATAAAGTTTAATTTATTACAAATAAAAAAGTCAATTTATTTTAATCTATTTTAATTCATTTGAGCTTATTTTAATTAATTTTAGTTAATTATATTTATTTATTTATTTTAATTTACCGATGTAAAGAACAGGCTCTAAGATTAAAAAAAAAAAGGCTAATTTACCGAAATCGTTAACTCTTTCTGGGCCATCCACCTCACACAGCAATCACCTCATCTAATTTTAAGGTGACAAAGTGAGAGAAACATTCATAATATAAAACTAACCTGCCAGCCGTTTAAAGCCTCTTTTCTCTTTCTCTCTCTCATTGGGCGTTGCTTTGGCTCTCGCCGCTTCTTCTCTTTCTCCCTCTCGTTCTCTCTACTCTAAACCCTACTAGGGCTCGGCTAGGGTTTCTTTCTCGTTCCTCTAGGGCTTCGATCTGTTGCTTCTGACGATTTCAGATTTCTACTTGGGTTATTTCGAGCTTCGATTTGTGTCGTTTCAACTCTACTTCAAGCTCCAACAATGGCGGAGGCAGCTCGGAAGAGAGGAAGGCAGGGCGGTGCTGCTCCTAATGTTAATGGCGGTTTCAAGAAGTCCAAGCAAGGTTTGCTTGCCTCTCTCTCCCTGTTTCTTGTGTTATTTTCAATTGTTTTCGAGCTTAATCCACTATTTGTTCGGTAGGTTGTGATTTCTGGTTTTCATAGTGTTTTGATAGATTTTTCGTTGTTTATAGGGTTCGTGACTTGGTATTGATAGTTCGAGCTCCTTCTTGTTGTCGCATGACTTCTTTTAGTTTTCTTGTGTGTTGGATCTGAACTTTAGAAGCAAGATTTATCGTGTTCTTTGTTATTTCTGTGCGTGTTTCTGTCTGAGAGCAGATTAATTCTTATTTATGGTTGAAGTCGCTGGTTTCTTTCCATTCTTAAACGAATTCTTTTCTTTTCTTTTCTTTTTTTCGTGTTTTGGATGGTTTTATGAAATTTTCCTGTCCAGCAGTTATAGAATACGCTAATACAGCGTAGTTAGTGATTGTAGCTGCACAATTGATGGTGTAGCCAAGTTGCTCGGACCTTAATAACAAAAGATTGGTTCATTGATTCTGCCCTGTCATACGTCTTCTTTGCCGTCTGTTGATTGGCTATGGTGGGGTTAGGTAAGGTAGTTATGTGATGTGTTTTGGATTCCCTGGTTGCCCTGTCAAGTTTGTTTCGGGATTCATTGGGTTGTGTTCGCGTAATTGTTATTGTGATGGATGCATAATAGACTCGCACAGACTCTCGCAAGCACTTGGAATTGTCATATATTGTTTTCTGTATCATGAAATTAATTAGATACCGATTGTCACGTCACTTTAATGAGAAGCTACTCACAGAAAGTATATTAGTAAGGGCTAAGCTCCTAACGTTCAGCTCAGCCCCCACTAATGGAATTCATTAGAATCCACTCTTGAGTTTGTGCTTTCAATATTGATATTTTGACCTGTGCGTTTACTATCTGCCATTGTTCTGGAAAGCTAATGATTAAGTATTTTATGTGACTGTAGAAAAGCATAATTAAGCAGTCGATGATTCTTTCAACTTGTTCATAGCAAGTAAATCAAGGAATTTGAACTCACGAAAAGTAATTAATGTTTTGTAACAGAAATGGAGTCAACTGGTATAGGAAGCAAATCAAAGCCTTGCACCAAGTTCTTCAGGTTCAAATCATTATCCATCTAACAAATATTAAAACTGCATCTTATTTTGTGCAAGTTCTTGAAGTTGAATTTTGTCGACAGGAATAATGTTCGCACTAAAGCATATGTATGTAATAGATCAATCGAGAATAAAAGTGGATGTTGCTTAATTGGTTCCATACTGCTCTATTGGTTGGCTTTTGTTTTTTTTGTTTTTTGTTTGGCTGAGCCTACTGGCTGGTTGGTTACTATAATGATAGTGATGTTTTCTATTTGAATAATTCTTTTTCTAGTTTCTCGAGTGGCCTGCTACTGAGGCTTTCATTTTTCCCTCTCCAAGGAGTTCCGTCTGCCAGAGCAGTCTGTGGGCGTATATACTTTGTGCAACTTGCAAAACTGAACTAAGTGCCAATTTTTCCCTTTCTTTTTTTCAGACTTTGGGCCTGTTCTTTTCATTAGGAAATATGAGTTGGTAAATGGGTGAAGTTGGTTGAGATTAGTAGAAGTGGGTTGCAGTAGTGTTTTTTTTTTTTTTTTTTTTGAATTGGGTTAAAGTAGGTTGAAGTTGGTTGACATGGGTTGATTTTTTTTTGTATGATGGATAGAAGTTGGTTAAAATAGTAGGAAGTGGGTTGAAGTTGGTTGAAGTAGTCGAAGTTGATATTTTTTTTATTGAAGTTCGTGAAGTGGGTTGATATGGGTTGAAGTTGGTAAATTTGGGTTTACCAACGAAAAGAATGGGGCCTTTGTTGTTAGCAGATGGCTATGAATTTTCTGGAATATTTTAGTATATTATAGTCATTTATAGTCATTTCAGTAACTTTATCAGTCAGTCTCTTTGTTTTGAATATGAATCAACAGTTTTTGTTTGTTACAACTAGATTTTGCTAAATTGACTTTTGTTGGAGGGTCTGGTTCGAAGTGTTGAATGTTCTCAATAAAAGATGTATTGGATTTTGAAGGGAAGTAAATTAATAATTTTGTGTTTGGTGATGGTGTTACTTTGACCTGTATGTACCATACAGCTAGAGTTGGTGGACAATTGGTGTCGAATTCTTGAAAGAAAATTGTTTCCTTTGCATTACTTCAGTGTCCCTATGCGGCATTCACTTATGCTGGGGGTGGTAGGGGTATAGAGGGCTTTTCAATGGGGTCGTTGAATGGTCTGGAGTATAATTCCAGGATTGATATAACTTTCATCACTATGTATGCAACCTGAGCCGATGGCACTCCATCTTCCAGTATATTTGAGTACTCAGGGTGTAGGGAGTATGTTCTTCTGAGTAATTGTAATTCTTGGTAAATTTGTCGAGAAAATAAAGTCGATTTAATAACAAATGAGTCTGAAGCATTTAAGCTGAAATTTTTTATTTTGAGAGGTTACCTATTCCCTTGTGTGGGAACATATTTTATCTATGATGTTAGGGGGTTGAGCTATGACATCGTGCTCTATTTTCCCCCATGGCATGTCGTGTGCTTGTATACCTGTATTTTGAGGCCAGCTCTTCAACCCTTTTCCCCTTTTTTTGGGGGGGGGGGAGGGTGGTTGTACCTGGCCGTAAGATGCAGTCTTAGGAGCTCATTGCATGGGGACAAAAGGGCAAAGAAACGATTGCAGTTGGTGGGGTGTGAATCCTAGGCTTACCACTTGGAAGAGTCTCCATCATTTGTCTTTTTGTGTTCCGATTAAATAAAATTTATTATTTATAATAATTCTGTTTGATATTACTTTTTTGTGTTGATTTTGGAAACGTAGTTGGATATTGTTTTACTTAATTTTATGATGATAGTAAACATGGTCGAGTCCTGTTACATTGTTTATCTCATTTTTGTACATATACTTGATATGCAAAAAGAGCCTGAGTCATCAATTAGATAACTTGCAAATCATTATGGTGTTTTCATTTCATCTCATATATTGGATCCGCATTTATTGTTGTTCAAAGCTCTCAAAGTTCTTCGGAGAGCTAGAGTAGGCTCTGAAAATGTTGTGTGCTGAAACTTATTTTGTGTGGTTTTGGTATTTAGATTCTTCCAGAGCTCTGAAACCTTAAAACGCTTAAATAGAGTGCTGAGTTTTTTAGTAGGTCTGTCAAAGTAACTATGAAATTTCATAGAAGCTGAAATGAACATGGCAACTGTGTTATTTGCCATATGCTCTTTCGTATTACCTTCATTTTACAAATGAGTTTGGTAATTACTTGTACACATATGCTGCTGTGCTCAGTCTGGTTGCTTCTGTTAAACTCTTAAAACCACTATTTGTTCTAAGCTGGTCAATTTAGAAATAATCATATGCTATTGAGCTTCCTAAGTTCTGTGGGAGAAAAGAGAACACAGTTGTATAGTTTACTTGAAGATGCCTTTATGTTACATTTCTTCAGCATCTGCTCATGAAAACAGCCAACAGGCTTTACTTCACTTCAAGAAAAAAGGGGGGGAGGGCTTGTTTTCTGTAGCACTGCCAACTCAAAAATGCTTGATGAGTCTTCTGTTAGAGAATGAATCTGTTGAATTGGATGAGTTAGGTTTACATTTCTTCAGTGTTAGGCTGCTATAGTGATCTCATATTTATAATTCTAGACTAGATATGTCTTTCGCCAACTCACCTGATCTAGGATTCTTTTTTACTTCATAGTAGATGCACTTGTTAGCTATGTTTATTTATCCTAGTCGTCCAACTAGGTTGTAAACTCTGGACTACTGCATTTTCCCTTGTGTTAAAAGAAGAATATCTTGTGTATGCTGCTTGTTATCTAGGCCTAAGCCCACTTAGCAGCGTACTTCCCCCAATTCAGAGTATCTTGTGTGTGCAGCTTATGTAAGCCTAAATCCAATTAGTGGTGGTTTACTTCCCCCAGTTTGGGTTACTTAAGCATCATTCTTAGTTTTTGTGTTGGCATGGATGTTAAATTCATCATTTCATTTAGATGCAAGTGCAGTTGTTAATGGGGGTGGCTTTGTTCTGTATAGCTTTGTTTTTTTTCAGTCAGAGATGCACTGATGCTCATGATGCAGGTCTTGCATTAACAAGTTTTTCTGTATTGCAGTACATCTGGATGTCAATTTGGGGAGAGCTGTCACTTCCTCCACTATGTTCCTGGTGGGTACAATGCCGTTGCTCAGATGATGAACCTTCCCCCAATATCGAGAGTTGCACCACCACCTCCACCAGCTCCAAATGGTGCTGCTGCAACAGTCAAGACCCGAATGTGCAACAAATACAATAGCGCAGAAGGCTGCAAATTCGGTGACAAGTGCCACTTTGCACACGGTGAGTGGGAACTCAACAAGCCTGTTGCTCCATCTTACGATGATCCTCGCTCTATGGGCCCGGGTCCAGGTCCAATGCAAGGGCGCTTTGGTGGGCGAAATGAGCCACCTGCTGCAGCTGGTGGGTTTGGTGCCTCAGCAACTGCTAAGATAAGCATCAATGGCTCCTTAGCAGGGGCCATCATTGGCAAGGGAGGTGTCAACTCTAAGCAAATATGCCGCCAAACTGGGGTAAAGCTCTCCATTCGGGAGCATGAGTCAGACCCCAACCTGAGGAACATTGAACTTGAGGGGACATTTGATCAGATCAAGTTGGCTAGTGCCATGGTTAGGGATCTTGTCGCCAGTGTCAGTGCAGCGACTCCTCCAAAGGCTTCTGGGGGCACTGCAGCGCATGGACCGGCTTCTAGTAATTACAAGACCAAGCTTTGTGAAAACTTTGCCAAGGGCTCGTGCACTTTCGGGGACAAGTGCCACTTTGCTCATGGAGCCTCCGAGCTACGGAAATCTGGAGTATGAGAGCTTTGCAAATCCCCCAGTATTCTGACGCCTGGGCTTTTGGCCTTCATGGTGGGGTTTGTGAAGCTTCATCTTTGATTGTTCTGTCTAAATACAATGCTAGTAAGTTGGAAGTGAATTGGGTTTTTTTCAAGGATGCCAGGGATTGGCTTATTTCAGTTTGTGGTTCTTGCCCATTTTGGTGCTTTGATATTTATCTAGTTTGGTTGTTCACTTGTCTTCTGAGGCCGGATGATTTTGGTTTACCTCTTGCAATTGGAGATGGAGTTATCTGGTTGAAGTTGATGGTTGGGTAATTAGTAATATAATTCACCTGGAGAGACGCTTTAACGTATATTGTATTAAGATGTGTAGTGGGGAGATTGAGGTCGTGTGCCCTTGTCGCCATTACTAACGTTGGCTTTAAATAAATTGGCAATTGGGTTAAAGTTTTGAAATGGTTTTGCGTCTGCCATTGCCATTGCCATTGGTAGGTGGAAGGAAAATAGGGTCCTATTTGGCAACCAACTGTTTGTATTAGCCGAAATAGCGATTTATATTAGTCGTTAGCTGTTAATTGTTTAAGTTAGTTGTTTGAATTAGCTTTTTCTCGAAAAATTAGGGGTGACAATTACACCTGACCCGAAAAGGCGGTGAAAACTAGAAATATGTGGATGATGGGTGATGGTTTGATAGATTGGATTGGATAGGATTTGGGTGATGTTCCATCCATCAAAGCTTATATCATTTTTCCAAGAGTACCTACTCCCACAAGTGACGTCAGCACCACATGTTAAAAATTTTCTATATGATGTACATTACCTCAATCCTATGTGTATGATATGATATGACAAATACACGCTAAAAAAAAATATATACGTGTCAAGTGAGAGTACACACTTCTGAGTGTATAATATACATTACTTCAATCCTACCAGCCACTGGATCTATCACACGCTTAGTTAGCTATTTTCAATTAGTTTACTTTTTATATTTATCCTTTAAATTTCACTCATTTTTTGAACAATTATATTGTTAATTCTATGAGTTTTATCGAAATTAATATGATGAATATGATATTTACTCGTTCCTTATATCTAAAATACCTTTTTAAAGCTTTTTAAAAGGCAAAGTTTACTTTTTTTTATATAAATTTGCTAGCACATTATATAAAAACTTTCATCACTCATTTACAACTCGATCCATCCGTTTGTACTCGCAGATGGTGGATGCATTGGATGACGCGGATTAAAGTGGGTGATGGATGCGGATGATAGTTTACCTGATCTGAACCCAATCCATTGCAACCCCTGAAAAACTGTTTAGTGAAATTAGTTGTTTCTGATAAAATTATGAGATAAAATGCTAATTTTTCAAAAAAATTCTTTCGAAAAGCTCATAGAATTGGCTTTTCAAATTAGCTTTGGACCTAAAAAACTCTTCTAAAAAGTTCTAAAAAAATTTATTTTTAACCAAATACCCAAATTAGCTAATTTGGATCCAAAGAAAGCTAATCTTCATTTAAAAAGTTTTTTTTTGGCCGAAAAATTATTTACCAAACACCCTTAAATGAATGTCAATTCTTGTTTTTCATTCTTTAATTTGGCATCCAAATTGATTACCTATTCCATTCAATTTGTGGGAATAAGGGAATATTATGGACTACGGGATTCATAAATTCTTTTTTCCCCGCTGCTGTAGAAGTACTGTGATTGTAGCTCATGCTTTAGCCTGTTTTGAAGCCTTTCAAAGGGAGGAAAGGCTATGGCTTGACGATTCTTCCGGGATTATTCTTGATTTAAATACTGGTGTTTGGTATAGATATCGAGAGTTGAATGAAATTTAATATAGGAAAAGGGTAGTCCGGTGCACAAGCATCTCGTGTTCATGCAGGATTTCGAGAAGGGCCCCATCCAAAGGGGTGTATTGTAGGCAGCCTATTTTGATTTTGTCAGTGGCTAATTCTAAGGCTCGAATATGTGATCTTTTGGTCACATAGAGACAATCTTACAGTTGCTTCAGGACTTCCCTTCAAAAATTTCTCTTCCAATTGATGCAACGAAACTGTTGCTTGAATCAAGATTTGCCTTTCAATTGATGCGAACTGTTAGTTCTCTTTCTTTTTAAGGGGTCTGCAAAAATTTGCCTTCCAATTGATACGCTTGAATCAATATTGGACGGTCCAAATTGAAAATTCTTGCTTAATTATTGTTGCTTACGGCTTGTCCAAGGGGTGATTTATATTCGACTTGTCTTTTTAAATTAAATTATTTCACAAAATCCTGCTCCTATAAAATGTTTTCACAAAATTTTGTTTTGTGGGCCTCTTGGAATCAGCCTCTCGACGGACAGTCATGTCGGTTGAGGTAAAGTTGTCTACATTTGAATCTTCCCAGACCTCGCGGAAGCGGGATCCACACTGAGAGGTGGTGGTGGTGGTGTTGTCGTCTTTTAAAATTATAATCGTTTTTGCATTTCATATATAGAATTTGCAAAAGATTAAAAAAAAAAAGGCAACAACAATAACAAATCCTTGTTAAATTTTCTTGATATTTATATATAACTGGTGTAACTAACCAGTAATCAAATAAACCTAAAAAATTACACATAGTATAACCCTAGAAGTTCCGCTCCAATTATCAACGTGGGTATCAATTTGTTGGTAACTAACGCTATTGCTATTGTGATCAATGCTGCATGCATGATTGCATGTAATAGTACGTTACGTACATCCTAATGACTGTGGTGGGCACCGGAGACGTGGCGGGTGGTGGCAGTGGAGTAATGGCTTTCAGATTCGGTGGCGGCGTGCTTCTTGGCGGCATTGTGCTCGTAGGCTTGAATCTTATGGAGCTCGGCCTCGGCCTTCTTAAACTCCTTCCGCTCATGAGCAATGTCCTTGTCTAGTTGGTCATGAGCCTTCATCTTGTCCACTTTCTCTTGCGCCGTAGCCTTTGTTTTCTCCATCCCGGCCTTTGCTGACGCCGCCACATCTGCCGTCTTCTCCTTCACCGTCTCCACCGCCTTCTTCGTCGCCTGCATATTTTTTTTATTTATCACTTATTTAATTTAATCAAGTAAGAATTTTATTTCAGTGTAAGAGATCTATTTTATAGTGCTTGTGGTGGTGAAATTGGGAGTGCATAGGGAATGAATTTATAATAGGGGTTTAGGGTTGATTGTTTGGTGATTCGATTTGGGCGGAGGGGTGATTGATCAATGGATCAGAGAGAAAAAAGCAGAATATTTATCTAAGTCACAAACTCATTTTAGGATGTCATCTAAAAATCAAAGAAAAAGGAAAAAAACAACCCTTTATTATTTTTTTTAAAAAAAAAGTTCATTTAGGATTTAATGGTTTTGGGCTCATGATTCCTAACATGGGCTAGTTATGGATCTCCATGGGCTGGCCCAAATTTGCCATTGTGAATTACAATTGTCCTCTTGGTTTATACCAATTCATAGTTCTAATATACTAAGAATTATTTTCACTTGAATAGTTTTATTTAGCAGTACAAGAAATACAAAATAAAATTTAGCACGATTTCATCTTACACAAAAGTTTGACAGTTTAAAATTTTTTTTTTTAAGTTCAGTGAATTTTTTTGCACGAAAGTTGAGCAATCTTTTATTTTTTTAAATATATATGTCTCATTTGTCAAAGGTTTGATTTTTTAAAAAAAGCTAAAAAGAAGTTGAAATATATTTGTTAGTTGGATTTCCAGTTATTACTCCTTTTTTTTGGATAGTTGACTTATTCATTAAATTATACCAAAATTGGGTTTGATGCTATTCAATTGAATTTTTGACCCTGTGATCTTGTAAAATTAGAACAATATTTTACACTTTTCAATCAAAATAATTATCATGTCTGAATTTTGTATACTCAATTCAAGCACATTTGCATATAAAGTACATGCAGCCTGAAATAAAGCAGTGGGAGGAATTTAAATACAAGAAATTAAGTCACTCAGCAAGCATCAAGATATTCTAAAATAAGGTGAAAAAAAAATGGGATACTTATACTGCATGTGGTAACTAATTTGAAGATTGAGATGAATGATACGAAGAGTAGAAGTTAAAATGCTTCGGAAAAAGATGAAAGGCTAATTAGTCGGACTACTACATTTCCTAATCGTGCATACACACACAGAGATCATGCATTTGAGAGACTTGTAAGCCATCACTTCCCAACCAATGAAACTCATCAAACTCATTCCCAACCTGAGGAACTCAGGCCTGCCACATCAGCGAAAGTTCCACATCTTTGAAATTTGCATTTCATCGCTTTCAGCTTTCTTAACCAATGAAACTCATTGTAGGCTAATTGAATTAAATATTTATCATGGAGCCCACCACTAAACATATGTTATTATTTTAATTCTTTTAAGTTTGTGTATGTATTTTAACTTTACAACTTGTATGAATATTTTTTATTTTCTGAATGAAGGAATATTCATTTTTTGTCCGGAAAAATGAATAATTTTATTAAAAATTTTTGTAAAATTGATCATTTAATTTTTTGGTGGCTGAAGATGCTAATGAGCATTTAATTTTTATTGGTTGAACGAGCGAATGAAGACAGAATAGAAAATATACTTTAATTAAAAAGCAATATGTACAATATGAAGGATCGGTATTAAAAAAAAAAAAATACAATACGCACGTAAGCCGACGCTTCTTGGATGTTTTTAATTGCCAAAACGCACCATCCAATTCACTGAAGTGGCACAAAACGCGTTGCTTCATTCCCTCAAACGATTAAAAAAATGACCTGTGGGAGACCGCGTTCCACACAAGTCACTTCCTTCTTTTCCTTGGCTGGGAGATAGGCAAGTGCCACACAAGACCCACTCCTTACGCGCGAGTAAGACGACCGCGAATGCTTTACCCGTAAGGGCATCCCCAACCTAAGTTCCATTTTTTGGAACTCAGGTCTGCTACGTCAGCATGAATTTCACTTGCATTCCATTCAATTTTCCAACCAATAAAACTCATTTCAGGACAATTAATTATATGGAGTCCACAATTTGAACTTAATTTATTACTTTTTATTTTAAAATATAAAAAATATATATTACCTTAAAAAAAGAAAAACAAAAAAATAATTAAAAAAACAACATAGTTACTCGTGGGGCCGGGTAGCCCTGTGCGTCACTTCCCGCATGCCACTGGCTGGGGGGTAAGTGTGTGGCACGTGGGTGTCCCCTGCCATGCATTCCCCCGGGTGGGAATGCCTAAGTGACCGAACTTGAGGTTGCAAGTAACTTGTACGCTGAACAAACACCTGTTTTCAATCTGGTTGGAGAAGCAGAGAGGTCGCTTGACTGACAGACAGTAAATGAATGACGTTGGCAAGGGCATATTTGTAAATCAAGATTATGACATCAAGGGCCCTTATTCGGTTTATAACTTCATATACATATACATATATATATATAAATAAATAAATTGGCCACCCATGACCTAGGTTTACAATAAAAGAAAATATTTATGAAAAAAGAACTCGTGGTCTAAGATAGTTTGACTCTATTATAGTGGCAAATATCGTATATATTGTGTCCATTAATTATAAATTCAGAGTTGCTTCATGTCATGTATTTCAAAGTTATTTTTGTAATTTATTGTAATTTATTTAATGAAACACAGAAGTTTTCAGAGATAATGGAAATTGAAAAAAAGATATAGTTTTTATTTCCTTTTTTTTCTGAATTAAGTACGGCCTAAAGAATTAAATTTGGAAATTACTTAACGTATTTAGGGAAATACCTATTGTTAGGGACTTAGGGGTTAGTACATAAAGATGAACTTCTTCTGAATATCAATTATTGAAGAAACCATCACTTTCATAACTTAAATGTTGCTTAAACTAACTTAGATTTGCCCTTTTGTTATGCAATAATTTTCACATAACCATCAACCTATATTTTGATTTATGTTGGTCTATAATAGTTTGTGGCAAAATCAAATATATTTTCATTAGCTTAGATTGCAGCATATTATTATGAGTTATTTTACAAAAATGTATGTTATAATTAGTATACCTTTTTTTTCGTATTTGTAATCAACTTAAAACAACCTCTGTAAAATTCATGTCTACAGCAATAGCATCTACATGCGCTGTTTACGTAAGATTCGGGATATGAATTTGAATCTATCACGCTTTGTAAATGGTTTCTAAGTCAGTCAATACTTTTATGATTATTGTTTGATAATACTTCATCCCCAATGCCATAACTTACACCTCTAAAGTAAAAAATAGCCAAGTTAGTTTTTTTGGTTGGATCAAACAACTAATTTATCATTGATTGACCAGGCACGACAAGTCTATACTCTATTGTCAATTTATCAAAAAATAATTTAAGATGGTAGTTAGAATATCGCATCGTCATTCACCTAAATATTTTTTTTTTTTTTTTTTTGTCTTAGATCCTCTATTTCACTGGAGTCAAGCTACTATTGACCCAATAAAGGGTAGAGTTCCCATTACAGAGTTTCTCCATTCACAAGACTTGATACTGAGATCTTACTTAATGAGAACAAGTGTCAAACCACTTGAACTGACCTGTGTTGGTAACCATTTTCTTTAAAAACCTAATAAATAAAACTTCATTAGACCCTTTTTCCTTTTTCAAAACTTTGATATGAAACTTCATTTAATTTTTTGGCCCCTATTGATAAAAGCTATATATGAAGGCTAACACATCTAACAAATGTAACAAAAGACAGCTACTAAAGACACTTTTTTTTGGGTATTAATGCACCAAGGAAATTATTTTGATTTGATTTGTAGTTATAGAAGTATTTCAACGCAAAACTAAACCAACTTAATTGACCTAATTGCTCCAAGAGTTTTTGACATTTTTAAATAAAAAAAGGTTGATCTTCCACGGTCTACGTGCAATATATTGAAAAGAAAAGGGGGTGTTAGATTAATTTATCAATCAACTTTAATGCAGGGGCTACAGCTGTTAATATAGATTAGGCTTAAGCTGGCCAAAATTAATCACTTGTGAAATGTAGGTTAGTGAGAAACCAAAAACCTCTTGGGGAAAAACGGACACATATTCAATTTAGGCAAGTCTAATCCGCATCTATTAAAGCCGCTATCTATAACAACAATAATGTCTTTCGAGTATGTATTAGGTAGGTAGTTTAAGCTAGGAACACTTCTTCGACAAAGATGTACTAACGAAAACAATGTGGAACCTTGTTTATTTATATTCGGTCTGTTTCAATACAAACACTAAAGAAATTAACTTATTCTCGATGTCTTTCCAATTATAGAAAAGTGGTTTGGGGGGGGGGGGGGGGAGAACATTTGTCTAGTCTAATCATATGGCTTGCAATTCTCAAGAAGATTTCAAGCAATTTATGAAAGCTTTTTACCCAAAAAAAAGTTTTAACCCTAATGAATCAACGGTCATCTTCACAGATTTAACAAAACAAAATCTTCCAAGTACTTATCTCCTTTGAAGTCTTTAAAATTTTAAGATAAGTTTAAGGGTCTGTTCTTTTTGTAGGTCTTTTTCAATTTACCGCAACCCACTTCAATAAAAAACACTAACTTCAATCCACTTCAATGAAAGATACCAACTTCAACCAACTTCGACCCACCTCCTTTAAAATTTCATTCTCACTATTTCAACTAACTTAAACAAATATACCAACGTCAACCTATTTCAACCTACTTCAATCAACTTCTCTCTTTTACCAACCCCAATTTACCAATGAAAAAAACAGGAAAATCTAATAGATTTCATGGAGGTTTTGGATCCTCTATTTCACTGGAGTCGAGCTACTGTTGATCCAATAAGAAGTAGAGCACTCCCATAACAGATTTTCTTTGTTCACAAAACTCAAACCCGATACCTTATTTAAGGGGATCTAGTGCCAAACAACTTAAACCAACTTGCGTTGGTTAATTACAATGACTTCCATTCGTTTAAACCTAAAAGGAAAGCACTAATTAATTCGTACATGTAAAACTTTGTCTATTTTTCTACGGCCTGCCTCGTTGACTATACTAATTACTTTTATAGTTAATAATGACATGAATGGGCAGAATAGCTCATAGCCTTTTTTTTAAAAAAAAAAAAAAATAACAAGTAGTTATTAGTTTTTTTTTTTTTGAATCACCAAAGAAGGGAGTTATATTGATTGATTGTCTAGGTAAGTACACATATCCTTGGCTGCCAAATCGTAGACTATATCTGGCATCCCATCCTTCCATATCCTTTCACAAAAGTCTATAGGATGGAGATGGGTGATTGCATGAGCAACCGAATGACAACCCCTTTTAACGAAGTTCCAAGATATAAAATCAAAAACTGAACAGAAACTACTGATGTCTGAAATAAAATAACCCACTAAACTATTAAGCCTGTCTCCTTTGTTGAGCTTACTTGTGAAGGCAAGGGAATTACTTTCCACCACCAACCTTTTGAAGCCATGAGCAGCGGTAGTCTTCAGATCAAACATACAGGCCCTGGATTCCTCAACTTCTGGGCTAAGGAATCCTTCATCTTGTGTGACTCCAGCCAGCACCAGTTCACCCATACTGTCCCGCACCACAAAGCCCCACCCTCTGCCATTCTGACCAACCTTCCTAGCATCGAAGTTGAGTTTGAACAATCCTAAAGATGGCGGCATCCAGCAGGTAGTGGCTGATGTTGTTGGTGCAGGCGTATCATCCTCTCTTATTCGCCTGAAGTTGTGAACAAACGCCATTGCACGGGTAGCCAACCCAGCCCTGTTTCCCTCTTTCTTTCCAAAGATGAATCTATTTCGTGAGTTCCAGCACTCCCACATAACGGCAACATGCTCACCAAGTCGGTCCAACATTAGCCTTTGTGAAGCTTTCATAAGAGCATCAATGGGAGAAATAACATTCCCATCCCACAACATCTCCTCAAACCCACTGCCAACCCAAACCTCAGCTGCTAACAAGCACAAGAATAAATCATGAATGTCTGATTCCTTGATAGCTCCACATATCTCACAACGCATGCCAATGGACGAGATTCTACAAGACAGGTTGACCCTCATAGCCAGTGCATTAACAGCAACTTTCCACCCAAACAATTTGATTCTAGGGGGGACATCAAGCTTCCGAATAATCTTCCAATCCTTCTTATAATCAGAAGAGCTCGTCTAGGGCCTGTGCAACGATTTCAAAGACCTAGCCACATGGTAAGCTGACTTCACAGAAAAGTGACCGTTAGAGGTGAAGTGCCAAATTAATTTATCTTCGGGTCAAGAGGTGCAAAGCGGCAATTGAAGTATGAGATCCCAGTCACAAGGTAAGAACCATTTCTTAATCAAGTCCTCCCACTAAAAGCCACTGTCTTTGTCAATCAATGCTGATACCTGAGTATTCTGAAGATCATTCGGGGGGGTTGATTACAGAGAAAGAATAGGGTCGTGGCAACCACCTTGAATGTCATATTCCAATATTCTCCCCATTACCCACTAGCCAACGGAAACCCTTTATAATAATTTCTCGAGCCCCCCATAAGCTGCACCAAGTATAACTGGGCTTCAGTCCCAAGCTAGAGGACAGAATATCAGAATGAGGGAAGTAACGGGCTTTGAGGACCTTGAGGACCAAGGATCCATCCACCTGCATCAAATGCCACACCTGCTTAGCCAACATAGCATCATTAAATGCTTCCAAATCCCGAAAACCAAGGCCTCCGTCTTCTTTCCTATCACACAAACGCGAGCTACTAATCCAGTGGATCTTTTTTCCCTTAGGATCATTGCTCCACCAAAACCAATTATTAATGGATTGAATAGAGTTGCATAGGTCCTTGAGTAACTTAAAAACATTCATAGTGTAAAAACACTCATAGCGTAGGTAGGGATTGCTTGAGCTACCACCTTTATTAGCACCTCCCGACCAGCCCAAGATATCAATCTATCCATCCAACCCGAGAGACATTTGTCAATTCTATCTTTAATGGTAAGGAAGTTTTATTCTTTGACTGACCTACGTGCATTGGTAGGCCCAAGTACTTTTTCTGCGTCAGAATCTCTTTTATGTCAAGAACCAGCCGAATATCTTCTCTTCGTTGGGGGGGAATGCCCTTGGCAAACATCACACTAGATTAATCCAAATTGACCTTCAGACTGGAGACCCTTTCATATTTCTCCAAAATGTCCCGAATAACACAAGCCTGATCGAAGGTAGCTTTGTAGAAAAATATGGAGTCATCGACAAATAATAAATGAGACACTAGAGCCGCATTAGTACAGACCTGATGACCCTGAATTTTGCCTTCTCTCTCTACGTCTTTAAGTAACCCAATGAGGCCCTCAGTGACAAATAGAAATAAGTACGGGAAGAGTGGGTCATCTTAACGTAATTCTCGAGAAGGTCAGACCACACCCCTCGATCTGCCATTAACAACAAAGGAAAAGGAATGCAGATTCGACGCACCTCATAACCATGTTAATCCACGAGGCTCTAAACCCAACTCAAGCATAACCTTGCGAAGAAAATCCCACTTCACCCGATCATAAGCCTTAGTCATATCTAGCTTTATAGCCATAGACCCATTACGACAATTTTAGTTGAACATGGAGTGAAAATTTTCATATGAAACCAAAATATTGTCAGTAATAAGTCTACCTGGAGTGAAAGCACTCTGAGTCTCTGAAATAATACGGGGAAGGATAGTCTTCAACCGAGTAGCAATCACCTTAGTAATCAACCTGTAAACCGCATTGCATAGACTTACCGGTCTAAACTTTGCTGAACTGGAGGGATTAGAAATCTTCGGGATGAGGACAACATTGGTATAGTTGAGGTGGGGGGCATCTCACCACCATTCAACACAGACAAAACCACCTTCGAGACATCTGGGCCTATGAGATCCCAAAAGTGTTGAAAAAATAAGGGATTATAGCCATCTGGTCCTGGAGCTTTGCAGGGGTGCATAGCTTTAAGAGCTTCAAAGATCTCTTGCTCATTGTAAGGAGCACAAAGTGCCTGGATCATGCCTTCTGTGACCTTAGAATTCACAAGGGAAACAACTTCATCCAAATCCAAGCTCTCAGTAGAGGAGAAGAGCTTGGAAAAAAAGGTCCACAATCTCTGCTTGAATATCATCATCGTTCTCAGCTACAGACCTGTCCTCTCTTCAAACTTGAGATTAAATTGATGACACGCCTCATATTAGCTCTAGTATGGAACCATCGTGAGTTTGAGTTGCCATGCTTAAGAAGGTCTGCCTTGGCTCGTTGTGCCCACCTTATTTCTTACTTCCTGAATATTTTCTTGCCCCCTAAGTTGCCTTTCTAGAGCTTTAATATTAAAGATAACATTACCAAATACTTCCTCATTCCACTTCAAGAGAGCTCCTGAGTAGGAAGATAATTTCCCCTCAAGGTTGGCCCAAGGGTCCTGACTATTGAAACTTTCCCAAGCATCTTTGACTGTTTGTCTAAACCCCTCATCATGTATCCACATGTTCTCAAACTTGAAATGCTTTTTCCGTCCGATTTTTCTCCCTGTGTCTTTCCTGAATTTTAGCAATATAGGGAGATGGTCAGAAATGTGCTCATCCAGGTGGATAACTTCAGCATGTGAAAACAGGATAGACCACTCCATTGAGCCACAATATTAGTTCAATCTCTCCTCTATAACTTTTGCATCCCCTCTTCGGTTCTCCCAAGTATATTCATAACTCGAAAAACCTAAATCAAATAAACTACACTTCTCAAAGGTAGCACAAAAAGCATCCACAATAAGCCAAGGTAGTGCTGAATGAGAACGAAGGTCCCGAATTAACCCACAGGTACACATTTTTTTATTCGACTTGGGCCATCCATAAATACCGGTAAAACACCAAACCCCCTCACCTCTAAGATCTTCTATTTGAACATCAATATGGTGAAAGGAATAGGAGATGAGAGTCACTTTTGTAAACTTCTTCTACTGGAGAGCCAATGTAACGCCCGGGATTTTGTCTCCTTCATCAAGGCGTTTACGCTATTTTATAGCGTTATAAAATAATATTTTCGATAGATTGAAGTAATATCAATGTGCCTGCGTACGTGCTGATTTTATTGAAAAGAATGTTTTTATTATTTTTATTGTTATTAAGAATTATTATCGGGCACTACATTGAGTAGATTCCCGAATACAACTGGACTGTCGAGCCTTGGGACTAGTCCTGCAATTTATTGGATCGAACATTGGAATAAATTACGATGTGATAAGTGGATAAGCTCGTATTAATTACGATGTGATAAGTGGATAAACTCATATTAATTATGATGTGACGAGGTAATTATCCAAAACAAAATATATATATATATATAAATACATACAAAAGGGGGCCGAAGCCCCCTGTTCTTTTAAAAAAAAAAAAAAGAAGGCAGACTCGTGAAGGGGGAGGGGTTCCCTGACCCCCAGCTCCGCCACGCACAAACAAACCGGGAAGAGGGGGAGACCGGCTGGTGAGGTGGCTAGGGCACGTTGGAGAGTCAGTCGCCGGCCCCAGCTCGCCGACCGACGCGCCAACCCAACCCCCGAACCAGCTGAGTGAGGAGGTGAACGCGTGAGCAAGGGAGGGCAACCGGGTCAGCCAGACGTCGGCCGGCGTCGTTGATGGCTACGATCGGTGGCAAGGCGCTGGTGGGCTCGGGTTCGGTGACCAGTGGGAGCCATTTGAAGCAAGGGTTCGAAAGCTAGGGTTGCTGGGTTTCGACCCGGGGCTTGGTCGAGTGCGGCTATGGTGGGTTCGGGCTTCGGGAGTTTGAGTTCTACCACAAAATTCAACCCTAGTACGGGTCCTTAGCCTGGAGGCAAGGTGGGTTTCCTCTTCCTCCTATTTATTGTTAATTTCGATGAAATTTATTGATTATTGATTATAGTTCGTTCAAATTGAATTCGAACTGATTATCAGTGATTTGAAGAAATTGTAGCGTAAATTGAATGATACCATATTTATATATTAGTCGTACTGAAATAAAGTTTATCGATTAGATAGTTTATCAATTATATGAAATTCATTTATTATATAAAATTTATCGATTATATAGTTTTTCGATTGTATGAAATTTATTGAGTATATCAAGTTTATCGATTATATGGAATTCATTTATTATACAAAGTTTATCGATTACATGGAATTTATTGATTATGTGAAGTTATCGATTACATGAAGTTTATTGATTATATAAAATTTATTGATTATACGAAGTTTATCGATTATATAAAGTTTCCCGATTATATGAAGTTTGTTGATTATATAACGTTTATTCATTATATGAAGTTTATTCATCATATAATCGATTGTGTGAAATCTATCGATTATATATGTTATCGATTATATGTGACTTGTCAATTATATGAGGTTTATCGATTATAGAAAGTTTATCGATTACATGAAGTTTATCGAGTATATGTAATTTATCGATTATGTGTATATATTACGGTGAATGTTGACATTAATTGCAATCGTGTGGATTGCGTTATGATGTTGAGAATCGGTTGGTAAAACGATTTTATGACGTGATCATACATGCTATGTGAAACCTTTTCCCTGAACTAATGAATGCGCGAGATGGCGTTGATGTCAAGTTTCAGAGATTTTTAAAAATCCATAAATGCTTATTCGCACGATGTCAAAGCGTTGCTAAACGTTTATTTATTGTCTGTTTTAATTGACAAGTCCTTGGTCATGAGATAATCTTAAATTACCGGGCTGCTCGATTGAATAAGATAGACGACCAGTCAACAGGTCTAGGAATCTTTTAAGAAAGGATTTAAGTCTTAAGCGTACGACTATGCCATATTCATTGCTATTATCGAAGTTTACATGAGAATTTAAAGGTTAATGTTTATTGTTCTGCCAGAAGGCAGAAATTCAAGTTCAATGTTCATTGTTCTGCCAAAAGGCAGAAATCCAAGTTCAGTGTCCATTGTTCTGCCAGAAGGCAGGAATTCAAGTTTAATGTGCATTATTTTGCCAGAAGGCAGAAATTCAAGCTCAATGTTCATTATTCGGCCAGAAGGCAGAAATTCAAGTTCAATGTTCATTGTTCTACCAGAAGGCAGAAATTCAAGTTCAGTGATTCAATGTTCTGCCAGAAGGTAGAGAACGCAAAGTTCAGTGATTCAATGATTCAAAGTTCAAAGTTTTATAGTTTTGTCAATAGGCATAAGCTTCAAAATTTAATACCTCGTAGTCCAGCCAATAGGAAGAAAATTTAAAGTGCATATGTCTTATAGTTCTACCAACCATAAGCCCGTTAACTGATAGAAAATCAGGCCAAGGGGACTCCCAGTGCATATGATGGTTTATAAAACATTATATTTTTAATCAACAAACATGTGATTTAAAGCAGAGTCTAGTGAAATTTAAATGTTATAGTGCTATATTACTGGTTTACTACCCACATGATGGGATTATATGTTCTATTTTAAGATATTGTTCTACGTCTTATCAAAGATACCTACTCCTGCATATAGTCTGTTACTATATGGTGTAGTGAAATCAATAAACGTTCAGTGTAATGTTCAATGACTAATATTCAACATCCATTGGGTATTGTTTATAGTTTTACGAATTCATAGTTCACGGGAATTTAATGTTCAGTGGCCAATGTTCAATGTGCGATGTCAATGTCCAATGTTCATTGTTTATTGTTCAATGTGCAAAGTTTAATATTCAGTGTTCACTGTTTATTGTTCAATGTGCAATGTTAACATTCAATGAGTTTTCATGACTCTTCACGTAATAAGCCTCAGGGACGTTATAAGCCTTGTATATAAAGTTTAGCGATTGGTCCAAATCCGATTCTTCTTGCATTGTGGTTTGAATACGTTGCAAGGTAAGTGATTCTCCTCTAAGGGAAGAAACTATAAACAACTTTTGTAAGTATTATTGCACTTTAATGTATTGTTTTGGGAGAGGGGGCTATCCATTGAGCAATTGTTGCTCATTCCCATCTATTATTATTGTTCCCTTCTCAGGTTTATGAAATATCAGGTAAAGGTCGGGTCAAATAAGCCGAGATGGATTGCTGCTGTCATAGGAATAAAGCTACATGCCCTTCATGAGAACTGCAAGTTGTATTGTGAAATATAGTTTATTGTTATATAATTTAAGTCCCTGTGTGCCTGTGCTGCATATCATCTAGAGTCGCTCCGTACGGCCATGTGAGCCGATCATCGTTTAGCTAAGGTTGTTTATAGTTGGAATGTAACCCCAGCACTCCGGTCGTGTGGACCGTGGAGTTGTACTTTTATTGTTCCATTGTTTTAGTATTGAGCTGCGCTAGTTGATATGCTCCGGGCGGGTAGCCCGTAGAGCCGTGAACTCCGGCGGGTAGCCATTGAGTCAGTTTTATTATTGCGTTTAATTGCAGAGAATTTAATGTAAGGCTTTAAGCCTGGGAAACAGTCAGTTTTCAGGGAAAATTCTGTCCGTTTCGTCCCAGAATTTAAAGAAAAAAGCAAAGTATAACGTTAATAGTCCTAACCTAGTGTTGGGAGCGTTACAGCCAACCCCCCTGATTTGCCAATACAGTCAGCGTATACTGCTAAATTTTCACGCAACCCAGCCACAATATGCTGCATCTTTGTCCCGGTCTTCTTGGTCTCCAAAAGGAAGACCAAGACAGGTGATTGCCTCCGTAAAAGGCTAACCAAGGCCCCTGTAGTTGAGACAAAGAATACTCATGGCTCTCAGAGGGGTTGCACCGCAACCTCTGCCGATAAAGAATTAGTCGACTTAGCTTGGGAGACGTCGTGAACTACTCGAATCTTCTCCACCTCTCCAGCTCTGCCCGTGGCCACCTTAGGTTTGAGCGTTTCATTCCCAGGGATGATAACTTCCTGTTCATCGACCAACATTTGGAATATGCCCTCTTGTAAAGCCTCCTTTTTTTGGTTCACAGTGTCATCCCTTGTCATCTCTCTCCCAAATTCCAGGTTCTTCTTCATTTTAATTTCTCCCTTCCCATTCCTGAACGCCAGAAAAAGAGTTTACGTTCTTCTTGCAGTTCCTCCTCCACATTACATCTTCTAGATTTCAAGGGTGATGCTCTTGTCCACCCTCCATATTGTAACTCAGCTTCAGGGACTTCAGGCTCAAACAACTAACAGTTTTTATAAACATGTGCCAGTTTTCCGCACGCATAGCAGAAATCGGGTAGTCTGACATATTTACGTCATATCCAGATAGGTTTTCCATATGCCATAATGCGAATGCCCCTTCTCAGCGGTTTAGTGATATCTATATCGACTCCGAAGTTAAGGGATTTGTCGACTCCACAGAGAAAGTCGTCTTCGCATCCTGCAAAAGCACTTATTTTCGATCCCAGAAACTAAGCAAATGATGTAGTTTGTTGGATGCCTGGGACGTCATAAGCCTTCATCCACAGTCTTGCTGTAGTAAATTGCACTTCCGACGGTTGTTCCCATCCCGTCATATGTTTCAAGAGTAAGATACACCCATCAAAAGCCCACGGCGCTTCATTCATAACAAACTCCTTGTCATGCCTGGAAAAGAATTGAAAGGCAAACTGGTTCTTCTTAATCTCTTTGATAACCACTCCTTTTGAAGGTTTCCAGATACTTTTGAATACTGATTTCATGGCTCCAATATTGAAATTATTTGTTGTCAGCAATTTCCCTAAAAGACATAAAGATATCTGTTCTTCCCATTCCTTAGACTGTTCGTCATCACAAATCGCTACCTATTCCTCCTCCTCAGTCAATTTGAGCCTATTCCAAGCGTCCTCCAAATCTGAAGTCATTGATTTCACAAGGTTGCTGGTAGTCAAAGCAAACTGATGGGTCAAGAGAACCCTAGTTCAGCAAGCACAGAGCAAAGCCACATATGCAAAACAATAAGGATTAGTCAGCCACCAATATACCAGACGGGACCTATACAGAGGCCAGAAGAAACCTGCAACCACCCTACGCCGGAATCGAGGGTAAAAAACCTCTCACGGAGAACTAGGGTTTATCGCCCTAGACGGAAAGACTCAAACATGACTTCTTGTTTAACAAGTAGTTAGTGGTCTAAATCTAACACTTGCGCATAGATACTATCTTGCTAATGTGCAAAGTAGAACATGCATAACCAGGCAATAACAACTGCACAGAAATAGTCCAAACGAACCCAGAAGTGGTCCGACATTAACCTTTGCATCATCATACGTTGATCCAACTACCCAACTTGTAATATATTCCCCAAAATAAAAGAAAATTATTCCTTTGCTTCAGTTACAACAATCAAGTTCTTAATCAAAATTTAAAAAAAAAATACACAATCAAGTTGAATTATTGAAAAAACAAAGGAGTTTAATATCTAAGCTGCTAAGCCCCGCACCCCCCCCCCAAAAAAAAAAAAACAAGATGATAATGTATTAGAATAATAACAATGCCTTTTAAGTAAATATGTATTAGTTAGTTAGTTCAACCAATAAAATATACATCAATGAGATTTTAATTTACTGGTAAAGATTAAGGTAGTCAGATCCTGAATACATTTTGGGCTGAGATTTGATTTTTCTATTCCCATTGTATTATAATTTCGGACTCCTCCAAACCCCCAAAAAAATGATTATTGTTGCTATATATTAGATATGCATTTGAATTTTACTTAAGTATACCAAAACATGTAAATTGAGTTAAAATCCATCTTTATGTATTGTTATGACTTTGTTTAAACCGCCTCTGAGCAAGTATAATGTATCTTAAGTTAAGCAAATGTTTTAAAACCTCGAACCCCTAGTGTTTTTTTGGGGGGGGAAGGAAGGGATAATTTCATTACAAATTAAGGAGTCATCTAACATCTATAATGTAAATTCGACCAAAACAAATACAATCTTCACTACAAAAATAAAAATCTAACTTAGTATTTACTGAACGTCCGTCTTCCTACGCGCATAGCTGTTTTTGAGTAGTACTACAGTCTCACAAACAGATCCACATTTCCATCATTTTCTTCTTCGGATTGTAGACCAGTTAATTTATTGCAGAATTCGTGAATGAAATATGGATCTAGTATGAAAAATTGTACTTGATTTATCGAATGTCATTGAAGTGTCTTGTTGCAATTTTCACGTTGTTCATCCCCAAAGTGACAAAGAAAACAGCCACAAATGACACACAATTAAGATAAAACGAAACATTCTCACGTAATTGTAGAAACAAAATCTCACAATTGAGGAGACAAATCATAACAAATATAAGAAAAACGACAATTAAACTTATAAGTAGATTAAAAGCGAAGAAGAGAAGGTTGGGAATGATCATAAAAGATCATTCTCGGCCTCTGATTGTTGGCCTGGAAGAAGAGGATTGAAAGATAAGGAAGAGTGGGTAGTTTCTAGAGAGAAGGGAGTGGGCGGTTCAGCATAGGAAAAGAGGTGTTCTCCAACCCCTAGTTATGGACTAATACATGTAAAGGGGGAAAAAAAAAAAAAATACTAATTAAAGTTACTTATCAATGGGCTGATATTTATGGGTTAAAAAACAACACTATGAGTACATGGAGTATTAAGTACAAATATAAAATTTCGCCTTCTCTTATTTACAATTAGCTTGAATTTCATGTTTTGTAAGATTATGGGTTTAATATTTATTCAAAAATATTTTTAAAAAAAAGGTAAGTCGTAAATAATAGGTTAGGATGCACAATCTCACCCTGCAAAAATAAGAAATAATTGCAAAAGAGTAACTCGTGAGAAGTAATTAATAAAATCTATTTCATTCAAAGGTTAGTTTATCAACATCTTTAATTTTTGTCTTAATATTCTATCCAATGAATATTTCCTAATGTCCCAGTGAATAGACAAAATAAGAAATTATTTACAGGTTCTCACTTGTTAATCACATTCTAACTTATTCATTTAATATATGACTAGTTAGATGATATAATATAACATTCAATCTAATTAAATGATATAACACAATATGATATGATATGATATATTACAGTAGTGTTTATATCGCCTTAATTCGAAAGAGAATACTAACAAACAAAACAACTACATAATTTTAATTTGCACCTATTTTACAAAACTAATTATTTAGACGACTAACAGTTATTTGCTAAATTGATACTTATCTTAAAGTATCATAATCGGAAACCATATGTGCATGAATTTATCACGTTAAATAGACATAGTTGATAGTTGTACACACCCTCCACCCCCAAGATTTATCAAAATCAATGTTGACGGATCTCTCATCAATTCAACAGCAGCAGGAGGTTACATCTTACGAGACTGGACTGGTAAAGTTATCAAAACAAGAGCAGCGAATTATGGGCAATCGTCAATTCTTGTTGCCGAAGCAAGAGCACTGCGAGATGGAATCAAAGTGGCCACTCATGCTGGCTTCAACTGACTCTGCATTGACAGTGATCCAAGCGTTACAAGGTAAAATAAGTGTACCTTGGACAATATCTACAATTCTTGAAGACGTCCGCACATGGATTCAACAAGTTACTCACGTCCACGTTAACCATATATTTCGAAAGGCAAATATGGCTGCTAATTGGCTTTCCAAATTTGGGCACACTGTCACGGATTATTTCTCTTCAGATGATTGTTTCTCCCCTGTGCTTGGTGCTATTCCAACCGTGAATATAGTTTGGCGTAATCTTGTAATAAGAGGTCATCTTTACCATTGTTTAAAAAAAAAAAAAAAAATGCATGAGAACCCCACATGGAGAAAGCTGCTCCGACATTGACCTTGCTGTGCTCATCCAACTATCCATGTTGCAGTTTATTCAAAAAAGAAGGCCGGAATATACAATGAATCAGCCAATAAAGTTAAAAACATAGGAGCATCTTAAGAACGATAATGTCATGTACTTCATGCTTTTGACTCCCACTCATCTTCTTTATTCAAAAAAAAAAAAAGAGAAAAAAGGGTCCAAAAGTATTCATGATAATACAAAGATGAAAATATGTTTTATGATTTTGTTTTTTTGGTGCAAATATCTTATGATTTTGTGTATACATATTAACTACGTGTCTTCGAAGAAGTAGAGATAAAGCGGGACTTACATTAAGAGGAGGTGGTGGTGGTTGTGGTGGTGGTGGTGGTGGTGTTACTCGAAGATATCTGATAAAATTGGAACAATTTAGAGAAAATTAACATGGCTCTTGCACAATGATGGCACGTGTAAATTTCATGCAAATTAAATATCTTAATATCAACATATTTATATTTCTTTTTCAGAATTTGAAACAAAAATTAATAGCAGAATTATATGCATGCACAAAAAAAAAAATAACTAGGAAAGCTATTTAATGCTTATTTATTTATATTCCAATGTTTGATTATAATTTTGAGATAGAGACGATACTATTTTTATGACTACGTATATATTTTTATAACTACAATAGATCTCTAATCCAAGTAAGTATATCATTAGAATAACAAAATAAATCATCCGCACAAGAACACTAATTGCTACTCATCTAAACGCTCCTCTTCCACTTAATCGCTGCCTTACAATATAGCATGTAACAAAGAGATCCGTCAAACTTGTACAGCTTTTTAATCAGTTGAGAAACTTTACCTGCCACTGTAGTCGAAACTTGAGGAATTGATATCGGTTGCAGATCCGTGTCGTAATTATTCAATAATCGACCAACCCGTAGTGATCGAAATGGTGAGAAAAAGTATCACTCATTGAAAGAGAGTATAGAAAGGCTATTGAGAATACAGATAGATAGTCTATTCAACAGAAAAACAACGAGAAAAACACAAATAAAGTAAAGATTGGAGCTTAATTATCATTGGCAAACATGCCAATGATAGCCCCTGAAAACTGGATTGAAAATAAAAGTTTTTTAGAGAGAAAAAAAGGAGGGAGAAAGACGGCTAGAATTTTTTTAATATATATATATATATATCACTACATCAATTTTAAGTACACCAGTAATTTAAATAAAGTTGAAATTTGATCTTTCATATTATTATATATACCTTTTTTTCTTTCGTTTTTTAAGGAACAATTCTAAATATACTTTTGAAAGCCATTATCGAAAATACAAAATGAAAAAGGCAAAGTAATTCCGTTATCACGTAGTCACTGGACGTCCGCGCAGGATATTTTCAGGGTCAGACGTGAGATCCCGACCGTAGGAGTTGAGCGCAAAGCAAATCAAAAGAACGGCGGAGATTGGTTCGGGAGAGATTTATAAAACAAACCAGATGGAGCTACGTGTGCTGAGTCGTGGGTGCACTTGGAGAGGGCGAAACGACATGTTGATATTGCGGTGGGTCCCCCACTTAGGCGGAGGGAAATCTCGCAGCTTAAAAAGCGACGCTCCCCCTTCTTCGTTTGTGGCGCCGAGCACAGCGGTCTCACGCTCACACCATTTCCACTTTTAGAGAGCGAAAATAGGGGACAGCTAGAGAGAGAAACTAAGAGAGAGAAAGAGAGGGGCTGTGGAAGAATCACCGTCATCTCCAAAATCTCTCTCTCTCTCTGTCTCTCTCAGGTACGTACATTACATTTAAATGTTTGATTTGATCCGATTTCTGAGATTTTATGCTTGATTCAAATGCCGGTTTTCTCGATTGTTTTAGCTCTAGATCTGGATTTTAATTGCATTTTCATAATGTCTGTGATGTTATTCTGAAATCTGAACGGAGATGTTGATAGACGACCGTGCTCTGCTTTGATTTCGTTCTTTCGATCCAATTTTTAGTCTGTTTTCGTTTTTTTGGGGCCAAATTTGTGGAGTTGTTCGTCTTGATAGTCGGAGGAGTGTTAAATATCTATTAATTGAGCTTTTCGGATGGAATTTGGTTGCCTAAGATCGGATTAATGAGATGTTTTGGCCATTGGTGCTGTGCATTCATCTGTATTCATGCTTTTCTCTTGGTTTGCGTGCATTTTACCCTCCGGATGGATCCTGTATAAGCTTCGTGTGTTTTGGAATGATGTCTAACGTCATGTAACGTTGATGAGATATACTATTATTTTATATAATAGTCCCTTCAAGGTGGGATATGAAAAGATTTAAGATATTTTGCAGTAAATGTTGAAATTAATTTACAAGAGAGGCTATTTTTGACTGAAAAATAAAGAATCCCCTTGTTTTTCAACCAAGGTGGCTAAATATCCATTTTTTTAAAAAAAAAATCCAAAAGTCTATGTTCATATCAGGAAAAGCAAGTTGCGATGTTAATTTGGCTACTGATATGCGAATCTCACTTAGTCACTTATGTAAGAAGGAAAAATAAAAAGAATAAAGGCATACGTATACTACATGGTGCTTTTGGTGGGGTTTTTGCCTTTTGGGGGGGGGGGGGGGGGTCCGTACATGCTGGAATTTGTTTGGTTAATGGTTAGGGAAAGAATATTAAATTTCCAAGGCACATGTATTGTGAAGACGAATGGTCGTAGTTGTACTGATTGTAGTGGAGCACAGCTTTTGGCAGCGTTCTTTGTTAAAGGGTTAGCGTAAGGGCCGCTTATTTTGTTCGGTCCCACTGGACATTTTAGCCCTTAGAGCATTTTCAGTCAGAGTTTCATTTTTTAGAACTTTGGCCTATCATGTTACTAAAAGTTTTATAATTTTAAAACTTGCATTTCATCACTTTTTCAAACTATGAAACTCCAATTTTAATAATTCGATATTTGTCATAGATTCACCTTATAATGCACGATCTATTTTTTTAATCATTTGAAAATTATTTATTTACTCAAAAACAAAACAAAAAAAAATATATTAAAATAATGCAAAAGTTACAACACGGGTGGACACGCACAGGCGTTCTCCGTCGCGTGTAACTTTTTTTCTTTTCCTCTTATTTTGCAACACATGTCATTGTGGAGCCCGCGTTCCTGTTTTCTCCCCATGTTGCTAACGCTCTTAATACCTCCAAAAATAAATAAATAAATAAATAAATGAAGAGGAGGGTTGCAACTTGCAGGGAGTTGTGGGGGGAGGGGGGGATTGTGCTTGTGTGTTTTTATTAAAACTGTCAAAAAATTGTCCAAACTTGAATACTGGATTTGTTTGATTTGAAAAAAGTCGGGTACGGTTATGAGTTTTTTGACCGAATGTTGAATCTGGACATACCATTTTTTGTATTTTTATTGTCTGAACTCGGTTTTGACTTGAATTTAGTTTTGTCCAAATTGTCTGACCCCCTAAAAACACTGGGTATTAGACGTTAATTTTTTGTCCAAATTTTGATGTTGTTTGATTTATCCGATCCCAATTCGACCGGAACCTGAATTTTTGCTAGCCCTAATTTTATGCTGGGAAATTACCATGATTTCTTGCAATCTGAAATTGGTCAAAACTCACAATGAAGTCCGTATACCCCGTTGAATAGTATGTATATCCAATTATATTGCCAAAAAGGCAGGAAGAGGACATAAGGGACTTCCTGGAAATAATTTGGAGAGGGAGGTGATGGTGGGAGTCTTACTTCTTAGAGCATGTGTAATGGCTTACAACTGGGGGGGAGGGGGGGCTACTCTGTTTGAACAATTATGATATTGGAAGCCCCATTTCCTCATCCGGGGACCTTAGACGTGCTTGGCTGATTTTGGAATTGTGTCTGTTGGTTTTAATTTGTTTTCTTCTCATTCCCTTATTGCACCAAATTATGGCGACTTTTATGTGGCTTTGCTCGTATCCAACTTATTAATGCAAGTAGCCCGTGTCATGAACAAACTAATGGTTAGTATGTAAGTTGGTTCCCCCTTTCCTGGTTCCACCAAATTTCCGTGCGATACTTGTGTGGAAAAAGTATTAGTGCCACCAAATTCCTGTCGCTTGGCTGAGGCAGTGGGGTATGTTGTAGGGCAAGAGGACAAACACTATATTACAAGTACTATATAGATTCTGATGTTAAGGAGGACCACCATATGATTTCCTGTTGCTTTTTACCTAATCGTTTCTTTTGTGGGAATTACAAACTACGCATTCGCATGTGATCATTTCTAATGTTCACGTTACGGTACTATGTGATCATTTCTAATGTTCACGTTACGGTACTATCACATCATTGGAACGTTCATTGGTATGAGAAAAAATCGAAAACAATCTTTCTATCGCGGGTAAAAATACTTAGATATGAGTAGAAGATGGTGTAATTAGTGATATTTCCTTAAAAAGTGGATGTTTAGACTTGGCAAAACTGACCTGAGATCCGAAATTCAAACCGAACGATCCAAACTCATATCCAATCCGATATTTGAAATAGTTTCACCCGAAAGTGGACCTGAAACCCGAGTTAACCCAAACTGAACCATACGCGACCTGAAATTTTCTATAAAGTCACTTATTTTTCCGATGATAAGCGTACTGGACCTAAAATCAGTTGACCCAAAATCGACCCGAACCGAAGTTCTCCTGGCCCAGACCGAGCCGACCTGAAATGTCACTTCATCCGAAACATAACTCGATTTAAACTTAACCCGATCTATACCGAATCGAATAATCCATTTGCTAGGTCCAAAGATGGTGTGGAAAACAATATTTCCTTAAATTTTCATCTTAGAGCGACTGACTTTTTTGATAGGGATACTTCAAACGAGATGATTTTTTTCAGCAGGTGGTGGCGTGCGTTTGTGCACGTTACCATCGACTGATGACCATATGGTCTTTGTTAGTCAAGTGGCAGCTCCATTGTATGTGGTTGATTTTGAAACATGAAAAGCATGATAGTGTTGAAAGTTGCGATCAAATTGTTCTGTAACTTGTTTCAGGCATATTTTCTTTTTTATCCCATTTTGATTCCATACTCTATACCCCCAATTCCACTCCCAGAAAAGAAAAGTTTTCCTTTGTGCACTAGTTCTTTGATGAGACCGTCTAACTGGCTACTTATTGAGACTGACCTTTTTTTGTGGTCGGGTTTTATATGTGCCCATCATTTTGTGTGCTTGCTTAACAAAACTTTTTAATCCAACACAATCTCTCCCTCCCCCGTTTGGCCAATGAATTTCTTACCCGTGAGGCTTTGCCTCCATTCAACTGATTCGAGGAGATGGCAAAAAGCCAAAAAGGTTGGGTATACGCCTGTTTGGAGGATAGTATTGGTGGTGGGCTAGGATTTTAAGTGAACTAGGAGTTTAAGATTTGGGCAACTTGCTTATTAGTTGTTACATCAAATCCCAAATGTGAGGATGTTAACAAATTGGATTTGAGTTGTGGTCCTTTTCCTGTGTAGTTTTATTCTAAAATCCACAAGATATCCCCTATGTCGTGCCCAGAAGGAAGTTTGTCACACAGCGGTGGGTAGTTTAGGCAACCTTTTCTTTCAGAGGTAATTGATTTTCCCTTCATATTGATTATGTGGTACTCCTACTGATTGTGCTTCTCCATAAAAATGTTTTCCAACACTTACTAGACCTCATGTTACGAAATTAGCTCAGACATCACTGTTTTGATGAATGGATATGTGATTATTGCCTTAAGCTGATGCATCCAGTAATCAACATGATATTTGATATTGTTATCTGTGATATTGACCCTTATCTTCTTCTATTTCAGTTGAAGGAACCATGGGTGCAGGTGGATGTTCCATTACCCCAAGTGTTACAAAGGAGAAAGTTAATGCGCTGGGGAGAGCACCTTATACAAAGCCACCTTTCACGCTAAGCCAAATCAAGAAGGCCATCCCACCCCACTGCTTCAAACGATCTGTGCTCCAGTCGTTCTCCTATGTCGTCTTCGACCTCACCATTGTCTTTCTCCTCTACTATCTTGCCACGAACTACATTGACCTCCTTCCGAAGCCCCTGCCCTATTTGGCTTGGCCCACCTATGGATTTGTCCAAGGCTGTGTTTTGACAGGCGTTTGGGTCATAGCCCATGAGTGTGGCCACCATGCATTCAGTGACTATCAATGGCTCGATGATACTGTTGGCCTAATCCTCCACTCGTGCCTACTTGTCCCGTATTTCTCCTGGAAATACAGCCACAGGCGCCACCACTCCAACACCGGCTCCATGGAAAAGGATGAGGTCTTTATCCCAAAAAAGAAGGAAGGCCTCCGATGGTCTGCCAAGTACCTCAACAACCCACCTGGGCGGGTCATCACCCTCGCCATCACACTAACCCTTGGATGGCCGTTGTACCTCATCTTCAATGTGTCAGGCAGGAAATACGAGCGATTTGCCTGCCACTATGACCCATATGGGCCCATCTACTCAGACCGCGAGAGGCTTCAGATATACATTTCTGACGCTGGAATTCTTGCTGTGACATATGGGCTCTTCTGCCTTGCCGCAACCAAAGGGCTCGTTTGGGTACTGTGTGTTTACGGCGGTCCATTGCTTGTTGTGAATGGATTCCTAGTGTTGATAACCTACCTTCAACACACGCACCCTTCATTGCCCCACTATGATTCATCCGAGTGGGACTGGTTGAGAGGTGCCTTGGCTACTGTGGACCGAGATTATGGGATTCTGAACAAGGTCTTCCACAACATCACAGATACTCACGTGGCTCACCATCTCTTCTCAACCATGCCCCATTACCACGCAATGGAGGCAACCAAGGCGATCAAGCCGATCTTGGGGGAGTACTACCAATTCGATGGTACTCCATTCTACAAGGCTATGTGGAGAGAAGCCAAGCAGTGTCTCTATGTCGAGCCAGATGAAGGTGAGCACAACAAAGGTGTGTTCTGGTACAAAAACAAGATTTAAGTTATTAAGATCAGTTCCAAAGAACCTGAGGCAACCCAGAAAAAAAGGAAAAAGAAAAAGAAGACGACCTGAGGCTTCTTGTTACTTGTTAGGGATTATAGGTTTATCTTCTCTCATCCATCCCTTTTGCTTAAATTTGTAGATTGTTTATGCCACCCAACAAGAAGACCAAAAAAGGGGGTGAAAAAAACAAAAACCCTCTACGTTTTTAAAGTTTGTGCCTTTAAATTTTGAGGCTGGATTCCTATTTGGGGGGATTCTTTGTTGTTAGGCCTGCAATTATGTATGTGGGGATCCTTAGCATATGCCCCTGCCTCGAGAGAACTCTGGCTAATTTAATTTCGAAAGCTCATTTCGAGTTGAAAAGCCCGTTTGTAGTATGAGTTTATCGTGATCTAGTGCTCTTTATTTTTTGATCTTGCATTTTTCTGACCTGCTTTTTCCTTGAATTACTTTCTCCATGCCTTCATGCATGAGCGATGTCAATGATGTACAAGCCCATTTGACCCTTTATGATCGAAGTTGAATATTTACATTACATTAAAACGCCATAAATTCATTACTTTGATTAAGAAATACTGTGTAGAATCATTGGTAGTGAGCAAATTTCGACATTAAATCAAAAAAACAAATGTGTAGTCCTTTTTTATTGAGTTATGCAGCGGGTATTTAGCCCTATTGCAACTATTGCAGAGTGGGTTGCCCACTAGTTGCAGCCCTTATATGCAAAATTTCTCACTAGTTTCATCTTCTACTGTGTCTATTCGTTATGAGCACTTTTAAAAGTGGTTTTGAGTCTAATTTTAAATTACATATGCAAGTAGCATTTAGCAGTAATTGAAATATTCAAGAGTTATTTGAGCTGGTAATAGCAGTTAGCAGTTAGCGGTAGTTAAGAGTGGTTTTGAGCAGTTTGGAACTGTTAGTGGTTGTAAAAGACTCATAATGAACAAGCCGCCTTCTTTGGAAGAGCCATTGTTTCATGGAAGGATAAAGCATTGCTCATGCAACAAGCAGGAAATGCAACCAAACTTCATGTTAAAACAAACGAAAATTAAACAAGGCACCGCATAGAGTCACAAACTCAAACAGAACTTAAAAAGATTAGGTGTCCAAAATGAATTCTAGCCAGCCTAATCATAAGGGCCGGCTGAATTTTCGACATAATCTATACGCAAGGAAATTTTGTTATCTTCGGAGTCGACCCATAGACTATGGATAAGGGGAATTGTTCATATCAATTCGGCTTCAAGCTCTTAGTTAAAAGATGACATATGCTCTCGTATGAATACTCACCTTTAATTTATTTTTTTTGCCTTTTTAGTAAGTTTTGTGTGCCTCTCTCACATAAAGCATATCATGAGATACATGCTTTGATGGTAACTTTTAATAATAATCGGGGTGATTATAATAAAATTCACTGTTAAATGAACTATTAGTCATAAAAACTTACTTTAAAACATATTATTAGTCACTGTAGAATCTCAAAACCATGAAGAAGTTCGTTTTACAATAACTCTCATGTAAAGACGGTCACACTTAATAATTTGTATTGCCTTTTTTCGGGGATGGGGAGGAAATTGACCATTTTATTGATAATTGTGTGATGGTCTCATCAGTGACTGCACTTAGTAGACTGCAAATCCTGATTTGCCAAACGAAAAATGTAGTTAGCTACAAAATCGTACCCTAACCGAAATGCAACCACTAGATCAATTTTGTTTTTGGGGTCCAAATGCTAGGTTACCCTAATTGTTTGGCAAGCAATACCCTCATAGGCCATTGCAACCTCTGATTATTGTGTTTATCAAATATAATAACTATTAAAATATAAAACTTCTTATGCTATGTTTGTTTAGATGTAATTAATCTTGTAATGCAATCAAATTTGTAATTGTGTTTTCATTACCTTGTTTGGTTGGATGAGAATATTGCAATAAAAGAACTATTTTATAATTATGATTATCACAAACTAAGTAATCATTATTACATTGCAAAGTTGATTGCATACATTGCTATTATATTACATCCAACCAAACGTTATATTAGTCTATTATTAAATTATCAATCATCAACTTAAATTTTTAATTGAGTCGACTCCTCATCAGTAGCTTAATCATCATGCAACACCGCCTCCCAACCAGGGGGGAAAAGTTTCCTCCAACAACCCTTGTTCATTTGACAGGCTACAAATTTTGGTACTCGGAGATTCCTTCTTTTACCAAAACATGAACTGGCATGTTTGCTGCCCTAGTTGTACGCCGAATTAGCCAAAACATTAAAGGTTTCAAGATTTACAAGAGATTTGTGATTCACATACTCCATGAGTAACATGCTCATTTTCAAGCGAGATAATCTCATACCAAAATACATTTACAATCACCATCCTCTATAATACTAGTAAGAGCAAAGGAACAAAAGACCAATTCATTTTACAGTAGGTGATTTGGCAGCTTCCGCCCTCATGCTAATCATGATAAACTTGAGCAAAAGTACAGTGCTTTTGGGGCATATGAACACAATAATTGAATTTTGAAAGGCATAACTTCACTGGAAAGGGATGGTAAAACCTCATAGAAAAACTGGATGAAGGATGCTACAGTCCTGCCTGCCTTAAAAATAGGGGCAACAAGAAAAGCAGGAAAATTCAAAGCAGCTGCAATCACTATTACCAGGATTACAAAGGGATAAGACAGCACGAAATTATTATCTCCGATTCTTAGATATCAAAATTTAGATGAATACCTGCAGTCAATTACAAAATCACCAAAACAGCCTGAAACTAATGTCATCAAGATCTTTTCACCATATCAATGGTGCTAGCCATCTCATCTCTGATCCATTCCCGTTTGAAAGGTAGTATATCTTCTTCCATTTCTCCTCTGTGAATACTTCTCTACGGATAAGCCTTTGCCTGTCAATGAGAAAAATAAGATTTTTATGCACCGAAACATGAATCAACAAGTTCCTTCAAAAAACTTAGGAAGTGCACAGCTAATACAAGAAATTTAAGTTTTAGAAAGCAGCAAAAGTACTAGAATTATATCAAGGTTCAGGCGTATAGCTGTAATCATTTAGTGGAAGCAACAAAATGGCAAATGCCAATACTTGACTCTGCCCGATAGTATACAGCTAAGGCCCTTGGCCATATGATTCCGAATATGAAACAATCAGACATCCCTATTTACCCATGATTTCTAGGTGCTTCAGTTCCAATATTTACAGTTTTTAGAAGGATCAACTCCCACCCCTATTTTCCTCAGTGAATACTTCAGTTTATTGTCGATTTGCTGGGGCTCTTCGAGAGCTCACGTTCAGTTGCTTGGGCATATCTTGGGTTGCTTCTAAGTCCATTAGGACCATCTCCTGGTTTGGGAGGATTTCTTCGGTAGGAAAGTGAAGAAGAAGGTCATGGCTGCACCCCATGATTTTTTGGAAAGAAAAAAATCAAAAGACTGTTTGATGGCATCGAAATTCATCTTGGGCACTTAAAAGAAGATTTCATCAATATTCTAATTTGGGATAACAAGAAGATTTGCTCATCCTCTTTTCATGTAACTGAGTGTGGATAGTTTGCATTGTGGATGTATATAACTCTTTTGTGGAATGCTTATAGGTTTTTGTAGGATGCTAGCGATGCATCGAATCTTTTAATACTCATTTATAATATATCATTTTTTCCTTATTTTAAAAAAAAAAGAATAATATGAGGTCCGTATGCAATACAACTTGTGCCACTCAATTTACAACACAGCCAGAATATTGTGAAAAGCAGCTTAGATAGACATACCTGAGGTAGTAATGGCAAACAGCTGCAGCTTCATCCAGGGTGTATCGAGGGAAATCGACACGAGCATCAGTTGGCACATCAGGTAAGTCTTTACGCAGCTTCCCAACTGCAGTTGAGTGTGAGAATGCCCCAACCATCATGTCATTGTGCTTCATAGACCGGAATGCATTCACCTGCACACAGTAAATAGAAACTTGAAACAATCAGCATAACTTGAACTTTCTAATAGAGAAATCTTTGCCCTTCTTTGTCTTAAACTGAAACCTAGACTTGAAAACTTCAGCCTGGAAGATGAGCTACATTTGTACAAGTCAGCTGCCAACTAGCTGAAGCATACATATACCAAATTTGCATATGCTTCAGCACCAATGCCTGTGTGACTGCCGCAAGAAGGAAGGGGGAAGGGACTAGGTCGAATACAGAAGTTCTAACCGTTGCAAGTTCTCTAGCATGAATCGGTCTGCAGGAACGGGGTGTAACAGCTTCCTCGTACTCACTGAAAGTAAACCAGCTGTTGTACTGCCATAGAGATGAAAAATTGTGCTGAAATTATTAGAGCCACAACTAGGGAGGGGGGAGAGTAATATAAATGGGATCTTTCGACTAAATAAAATTTTTGTCAGTAAAATCTCAACGGGTTAGAAGCAAAATCACCCATCGAGTTCAGTAAGCTAATGTACACATATCTCACTTGATCAATAGCAAGAAGCACGGGAACATCTTTCACCAATGACAACTCCTTCCGCAAACGAACTACTACTCCAACAGCAGCATGAGTATGGGTAGCTCCTGTTTGGACCAGATCAAATAACGAGGATCCCTCTGGCATTGCCATGGAATCCGCCCCCTTCAAAAATCCAACACCAGCACCTTCTCCCAAGGGAATAGGATCACATATTTGACATGGGAGTTGCCGCAAACGAGATTCATTAAATTGCAGGAAGTCCTTCAGAAAAGATGAGAGGGGTAAAACTCTGATTAGTTATACCATTTTATCAACTCCAGAACTCAAACCAAGTCAGAAATATGCGCAACAAATTGCGCCATGAAAAGAGGCAAGTACACATATGAATACCAGAATTCTACTGCGAAATCCCCTCCGCACAAACACAGTCTTGAATTGAATTTGAACAGAACATTTAACATAATATTCAAATCATAGTTCTCAGCAGAAGTAAAAATAGGAGCTTGCCTTCAGAATATGTTCAGCCTGCACAGGGGTATCCCATAATCCAGTTTGTGGATTTTTGTAGAAAAAACCTCCATGTGTCCAATCACGACCCTTAGGGGCATAAAAGACAAGCCAGCCTTCATCACGAGCCCAATGAGCAAGCATTGCAAGTGCAATACTCTTACCACAGCTACGGGGACCATCCAAGACAATTTGTTTCCGAAGCTTAGGAGCTGAAAAGGCCAGAACATCAGTGACATTTACATTGTAACCTATCAATCTTACAAAACAAGAAGCAACATAAATAAGTTGTGTCAACCAATGATACTAAGAACTTGGCTATGAGATCGACACTGGCTACACCAGCGCAAGGTCAACATAAACCGATTACGTATCTGTTTTTAAAAAAAAAAAAAACCACCAAACAAAACTGCCCCTATTCCATCCAGAGGGTAAGAATTAACATGGTAACAGATGAGACTGGTACAAGCCTTAGGGTGGCATGAGAATTATGACCATTACAGATAATCTCTAGCAACACCAAAAAAATTTCTATGAGAACTCATAACAAAATCTGACACTCACAAGAACTATGTCGGACAACCAGTTCTGCACTGTGATACAGGAGTAAACAAAGATAAAAAATTAATGCTGTCAATTTTTGGAGCAAGCATGGTCTCTGCAAGCACAAGATCTTAAACACTTTATACTGATTCCCTCAATGAAGCCACGGCCCAGAGTGATCGCACATCCCCTCTTCGGCGGGGTCTAAACTGATTGCATCAATTGCAAGCAAAGAATCTTGTAAGCTCACAACCATAAGGCACACAACTATGGGTTGCTGATTGATCACCTCACAACATGGGAAAACATCTGTTATTTGATTAATGATGCAGAGTAGGCTTTATAAACTTAAATAAATACAGCAAAAAGCAGCTAGACAATTAAAAAAAAAAAAAAAGAGCACCTAAGAGAAGAAACAGATTAAAAAGTTCAGCGTTACCTATGAGCAAAATTTGATTGAATAATTCAAAGACGGAAAAAGGTCCCATTGTTGACTCATTAATCATTCCAAAACATGTCGCAAAACAACTTATAAGTCCTCATTATCTCTCAGGGTTTAAGGAGAATAGCAAGGGAAACAGCTCAATGTAGAAGACAGCAAAAAAGAAATGTGTTAAGATGCACAAGGAGAGGGCAAATTCTGAATAAATCACCTTTACCGTCAGAAGACCATGTAGGAGGATCAACGATGCGCCTGAAATTATCACGGAGATCCAGAAAGCTCTGACGGATAAGCAATGCACAACGCTTTGAATCCTCAAACTCTTTCAGCATACCACTTGGCAATCCCTCTGGCAAGACCGCATTCAGATCCTCCATGCTTTTATTTTGGGGGCGAGGGGATTCAAATCACAACTATTAGAGAAAAAGAAAGGGCTTTGTAGAAAGGAAAGATCAAAGAATTGGGAAGGGAGGTGAGGGGAACCTGAACTTCATGTAAGAACAAGCATCCTTGCGAGTGAGCTGAGAAAGGGAAGGGGTGGAGGTGAAGAGAGAACGGCCATTGGGGCCCACGTCCAGAGATTTGTCCTTCTCATCCTCGGCCAGCATCCGAAGACGAAGCTGTTCACCCTCCACATCAGCATCCAACTCGGTAGAAGATCCACCGCCTAGGTCATCTGATTTGGACTCGCCCTTTGTTTTCTTCTTCACCTTTGCAAGTGACGATTTTGAGGGTTTAGCTGAGTAATACCGACAGAAGCCTGAGCTTTGGTTTGCTCCAGTGACACCCGCAGGTATTAAACCTACGGTACTGGCAGTGGCATCGGTCAGATTTGGGGAACGATGGTAGCGCGATGTTGTCACAGCTGCTCGGAGCAGTGACCGCCACATTTGATCAAAATGAAATCTCCTTCAGCAGGGGCGGATCTAAGTAGAAGGTAGGGGTGTCCATGGACTTATTAGTTAATACGAAATGGGGAAAAAAAAAAAAACAAGTTAGAAATTTTCTCTCAAAAATATCCCACTCCACACAAAAAATACACCAATTTCCATCAACCTTCTACCTAACAACAAGATCATCACCCAATTTCAATAAAAGAATTTGAGCACTCCACACAAAAAATTCTCTCATGAATAGAGGGATCTACAAAAAATTGCAAAGTCTGAGCCACTCTAACTCAGATTCCAAAATATTATATTCTCATTATTTTCACTAATTTTTCATCAAAATTTCAGCACTCAACATAAACCATTCGACCAAAACAAAATCAAAAAAAAAAGTGAAGAAGAAGCTAATTCAAGATCTACAGCCGTAAATTGAAATCCATGAACACTAATTCAACATCCACAACAATAATCTAATCATGGCAAATTCACAAACTGAAACCAAAAAAAACAAAAAAACAAAAAAAAACCGAAAACCATGGACTTCGGGTTTTACCTGGCCTGGCGTTCGCGTGGTGACCGGCGGCAGGTGGAGCGACGGGTGACGGAGACGGCGATCAGGCGGCGGCGACAGGCGTCCGACGATGCGTGGTGGCGCGGTAAGTCTGTGACTATTCTAGGGTTTGGGTGCATGGAAGGTGAATGAAAATGGGAACTGGGAACGCGATGCTGCTGTCGAAATTTCTTTCAAATGTTTTTTCTTTTCTTATTTTGTTAAAATTAAACTAATCTATAGGGGTTGGGAATTTGATAAATTGGGGATTTTCAGTTCCTGACAATGGGGAGAAACTTGAAACCTAAAGTACCAAGTTTCTTTTCTTAAAAACATTCACCAAATAAACAGGGGAAAAATTTGAACCCTTAGATTTCAAGTTTCATTTCTATTTTCTTCACTAAACAGGGTCTAAAAGGATTGGAGTTAATATAAATGGACACCCCAAAAAAATGCCTAAAATATATTTGACACTCATACATTCAAAGCCCAACTGCTGATGTATTTTTAGTTTTTAATCTTTTAATAAAAATGACATAAGCAAATGCCCCCCTCTTCTTTTTATGACTATCTCAGTCTCTCTCATCCTCTTTCTGACCCTTCTCCCTCAGTTCAAGCTCGAAAAAGCAACTTTAGTAGTGGGCATAAGCAAATTAACTCTATCCCCCCCTTCTCGCATTCTGTAGCGAATGCCAAAGGGATTAGGGAAGGTTGAACACCATTATTCTTTTGATACTTTCCTAATTTTATCAAGGCTTCATTCCTTAATATTTAAGTTTTGTAAATTCCATCACACCATAGATTATTTTTTGCATTTTTCTTTAGAAAAGTGTGATTTGTATTGTATTATGTAATGGAGGCATTAGGGGGTGTTTAAGAAGGAGAAGACAAAATATGAAAGCATACCTTCAAATTAAAATTAAGGGACATGCCTTTCAAATTAAAATTCTTTTTTATGATAAGGAAACAATTGAAAAAGGCCAATAAAAATAATGCAAATGGTAATAAAATATGTGGACACCTCTAATCCGAAACTCTAGATCCGCCACCATCCTTGAGCCTCGACTATTGTGATATGCCTGCTAGTGCCTAAATGAAACCTCTGCTCAAATCAGCTGAACAACAAAAGGGTCCTCTTTTCCCTTTCCATTTCAAAAAGGCATGCAATCATGGTCAGCCACCTATTTCTATTATGGGAAATCACTGTAGGCTGAATTCAGCATTTCGTAGAGCATATGCAATGGTTGGCTCACCAGTTGGGGCCTAACACTGCCACATCAACCCTCCCTCCAACTTTTTGCCTTGCAATCCTCACTCTCTGCAATGGTTGGCTCACCATTTTCCCTCACCAAATAAAATAATACCCATGAACCCACTTTATAATATATAACTTTATTTTTCAAATCAAAAAAAAAAAGAAAAAGTAATAAAAAATATTTTAAAAAACAAAAATTTACTTACGAGCTCCCTCTCGGTGCCGAGGCTCCCCACGAGGAATGGCTGCCGAGGCTTCTGCTGCTGCTAGCCGAGTTTTCTCTCTCCTCGCGCGAGGCCACCGCTGTATATGCTCTTAGATAAGGCAAAAGACCGACGAAATGGACTCTCTCCTCCTCTCCTCCTCTAACCTCCGCACACCATTCTATAGCAGCTGCAATCGATGCTTTTTATTGGTAAGCCCTGTTTTGATTTATTTATATGCAAATCGCTAGTTTAGTTTTTGTTTTCTAAAAATAAAATTTGTCTCTTCATATATAAGAGATTTATTTTATCATTTGATGGGAATATTAGTATCTCTTTTTATGAGAGTTGAGTTCAATTTGTATGGTTTAAGACATTAGATGGAGATTAATTTTCAAGTAACTCCAACACAGAGCGTGAGGTTCTCCACAAACAGTAAAAATGTGGAGTCATCAAAGATTATTCACAATAAGAGTGTCATAAATTCGGAGCCAGACGTCAGTTAAAATTTGCGTTAGTGATTTGAAAGTTGAATTTCGTCTTCATGTTTTAGATCTACAAATCTACAATTGTCCATCCACGACTTTCATTGTAAGTTTTATTTGGCGTTTCATTAATTGAATCGTTATATTTTATTCCAAGAGAAAAAAAAAAAGTATTTCTTAGGCCCTTTTCTTTTCGTTGGTAAATTTCAATTTACCAACTTCAACACACTTCAACCAACTTTACTAACTTCAATAAAAAAATACCAATTTCAATCAATTTCAACCAACTTCAATTCACTTTCCACTATTTTAACTGACTTTTACCCATCATATAAAAAAATTAACCCACTTCAACCTATTTCAACAAAAAAATAATCACTTCAACCAATCTCAACCAACTTCACCCATTTCCTAACCTATATTTCCCAACGAAAAGAACAGGCCCTTAGAATGACAATTTTAGCTAGTCTGTCCATCAACAGTACATCTAGGATTTGACAACAAAGGGTCGAGGCTTAATTAATTCAATCTTGCCAAACACAATATACATGTGAAATGCTTAAACAAGATTTCATATTCAGAAAACCATTCATGGTATCGTTATTAGTTCATATATGAGTTCATACATGAGTGACGCTCATACATGAGTTCAACCAACTTTTAATATATATATATATATATATATATATATATATATATATATATATATATATATATATGATGTTGTATGGACTTGCTAAGCTTTAATTTAGGTTATATTAAACTTTAATGAAATTTATTAGACTTATATTGTATGTAGCATACAAGAGCTTATTGTACAATTAATTAAAGTTAGGGGTTAGGGATTGCAAGTTGGGCTTTTATCCAAGATTTGTAATATAGTTATCACAAAGGAAGGGAAAAAATTACAGGCAAAAATCCCGTTGGGGACCCATCGGGGATTAGATCGCTGCTGGGGATGGGGATGGGGACGGGGGAGAATTTTTCCCCGCAACGGGGAATGGGGCGGGGACGGGGGGCGGGGATCTTAGCGGGGACGGGGGCAAGGAATATACTTTCCGTCCCCAACCCGCCCTGTTGCCATCCCTAATCCTAAACCTAAATGTGAACAGTGTAGGTGAGTAGGTTACAATACAAAGACCCCAATCAAAGTATCTCCATCCTCATTTAAGCAAACTCCTATGGATAGCCGTAATGACATGGAGGTTAAAGCTAAAAAGTTGCCAATGAGGTCGAGGCAAAAGACAATTACAGAATATGCTCGAATAATAGTACGTAATGTTATTGCTCAATCTATGAAAAATATTGGGGAGTCCACAATTTATGTTGGAAAGGTTACCAATTATCCCTCGTAAGCCAAGTTTGAGGTCTTCTATGCACACGGTTGAGGAGATTGATAGTTTCTTAGACTCTATGATGGTCGTAATGAAATGTGCATTAAAGTCTATGAAAAGAGTGACAAAAGTCAACACTTCGAGAAGGGTAAGAAGAGTGACCGCAATAACTCAAGGTCAAACCCTGATTCATCCAACGTACCCTTGTGAAGTTAAGTTATTGTGCAATAACCATTAGAATATAACAACATTTGTATTCGAGGATAAATAAAACAGCTCACCTTTTACCTTTTTTTTTGGTGCTCTTGGGCGTCTGTTTATTAGAGTTAAGTTACTAACCTTCAAAGGGTAGAACTCTTTTGTAACTAATTTTCTTTCCTTACAAGAATTGAACCAAATATCTTATTATAGGAAAACAAGTACAAAATTGCTTGAACTAACATGTTTGGTGATTCTTTTGTCAAATGTGTGTACATTCTTTGGTGAATATGAGTGGCAATTTACCTGCATTCGATTGATATTTGTTCCAAAGATCTGAAAAGCGGATGAAAACTCGAATATATGGATGATGGATGATGGTTTGACATATTGGGTTTGATTCAGGTGATGCTCGATCCAACCCACCACTCAATCCATCACCTACTTAGTAATCTACTTGTTTATCCCCCATTTGCAATTAATTTACTTTTTATTTTTGTCCTTTAAATTTTACCTATTTTGGACGATAATATTGTTAATTTTATGATTTTTGTCAAAATTGATATGATAAATATGACATTTATTCATTTCTTATATATAGAACATCTTTTTAAACTTCGCAAAAGGCAAAAACTATTTTTTCTTATAAATTTACTAAAATATTACACGTACACTTTTATCACTCGTTTATAACCTGATCTACGTGTTTTCACCTGCAGTTGATGGATAGATAGATTTGGATTTTCGATAATAGATAAATTGGATGAAGTATATAAAAGTGGATGATAGATGCAGATAATAGTTTACCGGTTCTGAACACGATGCATTATCACCCCCTATTAGTGATTTTCGAAAAGTTTGCCTAAGGGGAAACGAGAGTGGTGTCCGTGGAGGAAATCTAGGCTACGTACTAGACATATGTGGACTAGTCCAACAAGACATGTCTTGGGTCTGCCGCTCACTTGCACATAAAATGTTTATCTTAGTGTTTTAATATGCAAAAAGATAAAAAATAATTGCTGGAAATATATATGCATTGCATAAATATTTCACCTTTTATAGAACAAATTTGTCTAATGAATGGACACGTAAAATTCAATACACATAGTATTCAAATCTAAACATTTAGCAACAATTTCTGTGAACACTATTAATTAAGTTAACTAACAACTAAAAATTTAATTCCATATACCTTTCCTTTGAAGTTGGATTGTTGGCACAGGATTGGCAAAAGGAGGCCTTGATCGTCATCAACTGTAGACAAGTTTCAAGCTTACTATTTTATACACTTAGGTTATCATCCAAATTTTTGAAGAAAATTAATATCAATCTTCATAGATAAACTTTGTCATTATGAGTTCATATATTGATGTTTTCGGGGTGGGGGCGGGTCTGCATCGTACATTTTTTTTGGAGTCTTGGATCCTCCATTTCACTGGAATCGAGTCAGTGTTTAAATATCGAAGTTGAATGACAGTTAGATTCGTCATTTGGTGTGCTGAACCTCAAACCAACCGAACACATAGAAGACAAAAATAAAGATTAAAATAATTAAGCAATTAGCAAAGAATAATTATAGTACTTTATTAATTTATAGGTAATTAAATATTAATCATGGTGTAATTTTTTAATGAATGCCAACGCGGATACGTACGACTCTCATTAATTTGTGGATTATGGACACCATGACATTGATATCGATTTTCTTCAAACCATAAGGATTACTACATATAATCAATCACCATAATTTTTTTATTTTATAAATACATCTAAATTATATAACAACCACTTCCAGATAAGCAAAACGCATAAGAAAATGACCAACTACTATATTTTCGGCCTTACGCTTTTCTTTTTTTTTTAAAATATATTTTTGGATGAGTTTGTGTTGGTTTTTATTGTAAACTAAAAATCCACCACATCACGCAAAAATTGCATTTAAACCCAATATATTGTTCTCTTGTCAAATATAATTTCTTCGATAAATATATATATATATATTCCTTTTTTAACTTTGGATTTATTTAATGACAAATTTCTTTTGATCCATTACTTACTCTTTTTACAGAGATTAAGAATTACCAAAATGATAAATAATCATTCTCAATCATCTTCTAAAATTATCATTCCATATGTAAAACTACAAATATTGAAACTTATTTTGGATTTCTTGACCACACTGAATTCAATTTTTTGTATATTTGAAACCTTCATGCTATAATCGACTGATAACATCACAAAAGTATTAACCGACATCGAGTTTTAAATTGAAATATAAAATGACCTTCAACTAATTCGATTGGATAGTTTTTTAGTTTCATGCTTTCATGCGCTTCATCTATATATCCAGCTCGAATTGCCTTAAATCTATGTCATATAGGTCTACATCATACACTAAACTAGTACCGTGTATTTCCTTGGGACCATTATGTACATCATCTACTTGCATATACTCCATGTATCAGCATTATGCATATATTTTTAGGTAACAAAATATCTTATCTATAATATCCCACTTCCATTGATGCACGCACGCCGTATACTCTTATCAAATGACACAGGTATTATATTGTCTAATTTTTTTAAAAAAATCAATTTCCTTATATATTAATTAATACAGCAAAATCATTTACCTTTTTTACATGACCATCAATTTGAATTTAAAAAATTGCACCAAAAAACCCTTCTTTCTCTTGTTCTGTCGCTACTTACTATATATATAACCCATTAACCCTCCTCCAAGGATCCACCAACGACAAACAAAATCTCTCTCTCTCAATTCTCTCTCGTCCACACCCGACTGACATGACGAAGAACCAAAGCAGTAACCCAGGAAGAGGAGGAACCCTAGGCGGCATGCACAGGGACTCAAGAGTAATTTCCAAGGTCCAACCGCCCAAAATCCGAATCATCCACTTGTTCCCCCCTAAGATTCATCATGCTGACGTGGACGATTTCCGGGACCTTGTTCAACGGCTCACCGGAAAAAATGGCGGCAAAGTCAAGGGCAAGGGCAAAAAGGTCAAGCAAGATGAGGAGGCCATGACTATAATCAGGTGTGACAACCCTACAGCAGTTATCCCTAAGGTGGAAGTTGAGATGATGGGGACACCAGGTTCATCATCATCATCTGATCATGATCACCATGATCATCTTCATAATAATGGCATATTGTATGGTGGAGAGTATCTCTCAACATGTGAGGTAGATGATGGTTTTGACTTTAATTCTTTGTTTAATTTGGAGGGTGATGATGTTTCTTTTGATCATGATCATCATCTCAATCTATTTGGAGAAACTACTAAATTCTATTAGAGGGTGAAAATTTTTAACCAAAAAGGTGGGCAAGTCAAAAAGCTTTGTTTGTATAGCTAAGAGGATATATCATATATGTGCTTGACTTCTTTTCTTTTATTTTTTTTTCCCCCTTTGGGGGTGGGGGTTTAAATCGATTGGTTGTTAATTAATTTGTGTTGATCATATGTGAAGGGTGGAAAATTTGTAGATAATTTTATTTTTTTTTTGGGGGGGGGGGGGGAGGGATATTGAAGGGGTTTGATGATGATGCTGATGGTAGATAGGGGTGATGATCGTGTGATTGTTGGTGAGGATTTTTTTAAGTGAATAGGGTAAGGTTGATGTATTTGATTAAGTAGCTTGAATTTTTAACAGGGTTGGTAAAAAATTGTAATTTGATAAGGGGATGGTGTATTATACATGATTTTCAACTGATATTTATTTATGAAATTGAGATCCCTCTAATATAATCAATTCTATTTTGTAAATATTACAGGGATTTTGATGAAAGTATGCAAATATAATGTATACAAGAAGTACATTTGTTCTTTTACTGTTCTCTCCTTAATTCTTCTTCTTTCGAGTTTCTTTCATGTTCAGTGTTCTTCTATTCATCTTTAGGTCTGTCATACTTAGTTCCTTTTTTTTAAAAAAAAATAAATTCTAGCAAACAGGAGTCCTCTTTTCTATAGGTTTCTACTTTTTAATGTCGCAATATTCTTAATTTGCAATATCACATTGCAATAATTTGAACATTAAATGTAGCACTTAATGTCTCAAACTGTATTCAAAAGCATTTGGTTTTTCATATGTTTATTGTTTTATTTTTTCCAATAATGTCATTTAAAAAAGTGCTTAAATTAATTTTCAAATCATTTTTTAACAAGTTGTTATAATTAGTCTTTAGTAATAAAACGATAAACATTCAAAATAAATTGGATTCCTGTAGTACATTGAATTCAGATTTTCCATATAATTTGACATTTTTATATTAAAGATATATATACGTAAAATATTTGTAATAGCATAAAAGTTTAATATATTAACCTACATGTAAGCTCTACATGGAAATGTAAAATAACTTGTAGCGATTATGTTAATCCAAATTGCCAGCTTTTCTCTTTGATCAAATTGCCTTAGATATATAATATATGCCTAAATCATATAATAAACTAATGTTAATATATATAATATTGGCTGTTTAATTGGGACCATTTGAGATTATTTCTTTTATTCTATTTACCTTTTATAAAAGAACTCTAACATCTACTTGTATACTTCTATGTATGTAGCATCTCTCACGACAGGTGATTTCTTATTATATATTTTAAGGATAAAAAATTAAGATAATATATATATATATATATATATATATATATATATATATATATATATATGTCATAACCCGTTCCAATATACATTAGATAATTTTTGGTTATTTGATTTATTAAACGATTATAATTTCTATATATTTATAATATTATGATATTATTAAGAAACCCCTAGCTTGTCCAATTGCATGTCCAACGTTTCCTGCTCCCTTCCACAGCTTCTGCATATAACCCCAAAGGTAGAAATGGCGGCGCCAAAGGCAAAGTCAATGGCAAGGGTAGAATATAATAATTTTTAGACTCAATGGAAAATATCTTTCATTGCTGATCACTACCAATAAATACTGACAATTAAATACTTATTATATTATTGATATTGATGCGTGTTGAATATTGATAATCAATATTTAGGATAAGTTAAAAATACATACCACATAAATCTGCACTAAGCATTTAAAATAATTAACTTGCCTATCATTTTGTTAAAATATTACTTATTATAATCTTAAGTAATAAAACTATGAAAATCTAACATCAGTGCTTTGATTTCCTTGTGTTGAAAAGTCAAAATTTTTGGTTATCTTAGTAAACTATATCAAAATTTCTATTTCACTTGCAATATTACGTCAGTGCTTTAATTTGTTGAAAAATCAAACTATTGGTTATCTCAGTAAACTATATTCTAATTTTTATTTGCAATATTATATTAACAAGAAAACCCTAACTCCTTAGAAGGAATTAAAAAGCCCCGTCCTCTTCCATTTAAAAATAAAAATTTAAAATAAACGATTCAACACCCTATATAAACCCTTCGCCAAGATTATATCCAACAATTTCAACCCAAAAAAAAAACACGCCAAAACCCTCATCTCTCTCTCTCTCTCTGTGAAAATTCTCTCTCCTATGAGCAACCCTAGGCATGTATAAGGAGTCAAGAGTAATTTCCAAAGTCCAAGCACCCAAAATCCGAGTCATCCACTTACTCCCCGCTAAGATTCATCATGCTGACGTGGCCGATTTCCGGGACCTAGTCCAACGGCTTACCGGAAAAAATGGCGGCAAAGTCAAGGGCAAGGGCAAGGGCAAAAAGGTCAAGCACGATCAGGAGGATACGACTACGATCAGGTGCGACTACCCCACAGTAATTATCCCTAAGGTCGAAGCTGAGATGATGGGGAAACCTGCAGGGTCATCGTCGTCATGTGACCATCATCAAGATCTTGATCAACATCATCACTGGAGGCCTTCTTCTTCATCATCATCATCAGGTGATGATCATGATAACAATATGTTCTCTGGTGGAGGGTATATCCCACCATTGAAGGTAGACGATGATGGTTTTGACTTTACTTCTTTGTTTAATTTCGACGATCATGATCATCATAATCAGTCATCATCAGGTGATGATGATCATAACAACGATATTGTACTTTCTAATGGAGGGTATCTCTCAACATTTTACGAGGTGGATAATGATGGTTTTGACCTTAATCCATTGTTAATGATGGAGGAAGATAATCTCAATCCGTTTGGAGATTATAAGTTTAATTAAGATGGGATGGAGTTGAGAATGTTTTATTTAATTATCTACCTAATTACAGGGTATATATGCTTGACCTTTGTGGGGTGGGGGTGTTCAAATGAGTGGTTATTGGTGGTGAGTAATTGTAAGCATGTAGACTTGCGTGGCAAATTATTATGTACACTCGCGAGCACGTGCTTCTATATTTATTTCATATATATTTTTTTGGGGTGTATTTGTTATATATTTTATATTTTAATATATAATTACTTAGGTGTTATATGGGAGTAAATATACTCGAGTGTATTATATAGGCTTTGCACAGTTAACGGACAGTATGATATAGGCTTTGCACAATTAACGGACAATAGATGCATATTTTTTGTCCTTGTTGATTATGATCATGTTATCAATAAACTTAATCAAAGAGGCATTTTTTAATCACTAATCACATAAACAAATTTTAAAATTCTAATGGTTGACTTCAAATTGTTAAAATAGTGCCGCTGGGCAAAAGGAAACCCTTTTGGTCAAATTAATGCGCAAATAGGGAAGCTTAACAGTGGCAACTAGCTTAAACATGAGCTGTTAAGACATGACAAATTTTCAATTAAAATTATTAATTCGGGCAAAAAATCTAATTTCAAAGGGTCTATTCCTATGTTTCAAAAGGTAAATATTTCATTCAATCTAGAAAAAAAAAAAAAAAGTTTGGGGAAATTAATTTTCGTAGTAATAATGTCAGGCGCCATGTTGAAGAAAATAATATTCAACCAATCACACATGCAAGACTAACAATTTTTTTTCATGCAATTCTCTAATTTTCTTTATTTATACTAGTTAAAACTCGGGCATTGTTTCGGATTTCACTATTTAAGTAAATATTCAGCACTTTAGAAGTTTTTAATCTATAAAGGGTCTATATAAACTACATGTGATGACCAGTACTCAATAGTCAACAGTAAACTCGACACTCACAAGTAATTTTATTTTTTTACAAGTTTTGTTTATTTATTTATTTATTTATTTATAGTTTTAAAAATGCATCGTTTTATGTATATATAACCCAAAGATAGATTTCATAGCTTCACGTATATTGGGGCCAAACATCTATCATATATATATTAAAAATACAACAACAACTACAACAACAACAATAACTCCCAGTGTGGGTCCCGCTTTCGCGAGGTCTGGGGAGATCTAACTGTAGGTAACCTTACCCCAACCGGTATTCCTACCCATAGAGAGGTTGATTCCTTAAAACCCACAAAACAGTTTTTTTTTTTTGAAAAAGGTTTAAAGAGAAAACGATTGCAAACCAAAAACCGAGGAGAAAATGGGCCGGAGAACAAAATAAACAAGGAGCAGAGACATACCTCAACCAACCAGGGGCGCTAGATGCCGTCACATCCCAGAAAAGCACGACCTGCAGACAAGCACACCAAAACCCTACCCGCCCCACCCCACCGAAGCTACTACCACCTACGCGGCCGGTCCCCTACAATCAGAGACCTTAATCCTATCCCGCCACAACCTCCTATCCTGAGCCATATCCTCCGTCAGACCGGCAACTCTCAGGTCCTCTCTAACCACTTCCTCTAGGCTCTTCTTCGATCTACCCCTCCCTCTCTTTCCACCGGGGGGACGATCATCTCGCACCTCCGCACTGGGGCGGCCACACTTCTCCTCTTTACGTGGCCGAACCATCTGAGCCTCGATTCCCTCATCTTCTCCTCTATGGGGGCTACTTCAGCTAAGCTTCTGATTACTCCATTCCTAATTCTGTCCAATCTCGTAAAACCACACATCCACCTGATCATTCTCATCTCAGCTACCATCAACCTTTGGGTCTGCGTCTTCTTTAGAGGCCAACACTCCGATCCATAGAGAACAGCCGGTCTAACTACTATCTGATAGACTCTGCCTTTCAATCCTAGGGGCACTCTCTTGTCACACAGTACCCCTGACGCTGACTTCCACTTTTGCCAACCCACTCTTATCCGCTGGCTAATATCCTCGTCAATGTCCCCATTTTGCTGGATGATCGAGCCCAAATACTTAAATTTAGCGACCTTTGGTATCATCCTCCCATCCAGTGTGATTTCTCCCCCCTCTTCTATCCTACTACTGAAACAGCAATGGAGGTATTCCGTTTTTGATCTACTTAACCGAAAACCTCTAACTTCCAGCGTATGCCTCCAACTCTCCAACCTGTCATTTACCCCCTGCCTGGTCACATCGATAAGAACTTAAAAACAAGTTTAAAAGCCTCTAATAGTCTAATGTTGTAGTTTTCGAAATTGCGGTCGGTAAGAAAAAATAACTGTTTAGTATGTTTTAAATTAGATATTTTGACATCAAAATTTTTTTGACTTCAACTTTTTTTTTTTTGGTCTAATTTACATTAATGCTTGATGATTTATTGGTGTTTCATGAATTTATTCCTTTTATTGCACAAAAAGAAGAAAGATATTTGGCTCTATTGGTCACAATCAGTTGTTTGGCTAATGAATAGTTGTGCATGGACTAGATAGTCGTTTTAATAGCAATTAATGGTTATAATTTAGCTTTAGTGTATAATTTTTAAACTATGAAGAAAATCTATTCAGTAAATTTAGCTTTTGAGTTAGTTTATTATTATAGATTGACATAAAATTAGATATAGTTAAGTTTCAAATATAAAGTTGATGAATGGTACCTTAAACCCAAAAAAACATACGTATAAAATGTTACCCTTAAATGTCAAAAAGTCAATGCAACCTCCCCTGGAGCGCATAGTTACCAAGAACGACTTTTGTTGAAGTATGAAAATCGGTATTGTTCTACAGTGATAAAATGAATAATGTGAAAGTGGGTGTTATCCCACATTGATAAAATTAAATGATTTGAGCATGTATATAAGCTTGTGATTGCCAATTGATTTTGGGTTGAAACCTCATTTAAGCTTATATGTATAATTTTTAAAAGATAGCATTACGCATTTTTATTGATTGATGAAATTTAGGAAAAAGAAATTAGAAAAAAGACTCATGGCAAAGCCTAGATATGTTTGTCACTAATCACTATCGATTGTTTAAATCAACCGTTCGCGCCTCTAATATTCATCGACGGATGAAACTTCATTGTAGTGATATTCTAAGATGTTACTAATTTAACAAATCTTTATATAATAAATGTAAAAATGAGTGAGGCGCTGAGAATTCAAGAAATAACAATCCGAACATTCTGGTTGAATCCCGCCAATATAGCTTATAAGAAAATTCTGCCCACATTCAAAAACTAAATATATTATCACTTCAGTTATTTCCAGTAACTGACTTACATGTTTCACTCTCCGTGAAATGCTCCCCCAACCGCTCTCTCTAAATGATCTTAGCAGTTAAAAATACTTTCCTATTTAATGTGAGTTGTTAATAATATCTATTTTTATTTTTAGAAAAACATACAACTGATATCCATCTACACGTCTCCCACAATTACTGCCTCACATCAATCTCTCTCTCTCTCTCATGTCTTTTAAACTCCCCTCATGTCAGTTACCTCCCCTCCCCCTCTTCTATAGCATTCTGGTTGTAATACATTAACTTCCGACTTCCAGTTATTAACGCCGTCCTCAACCAAGCCATCCCTTTCCTCCAACCCCATAGTTTTTTTAATACTGTTTTCAAGTTGTTTTGTTTGGTAATATTATTAAGTGTATGTTGATTTTTCCTTGGATGCCTGGGAGACATATGAAGTGCTCATATGTAGACATATGAAGTGCCCTCTCTCGCATGTCCATAATTTGTTTGTTTATAACTTCTTTCGCACCTCTTTTTAGTGATTCAAATGGTTTTCGAATTTATTTCTTGAAATTGAATATAAAAAACGTTAAATTTTCAATGGGACTCAATAGATTAGTTTGATTTTTCAGTCTTCCTTCTTGGTTGAGGGAGTACTAATGACATATGGGTTCCTTAATTCCTTTTATTTTGGTAATAGATGTGTGTTTCCCTGGGAAAAGGATTACAATTGTATTGCTTCGGTAAATGTGATGTACTTGCTCTCATTAAAGGATTAACTGCTAATTAATTTTAGGCCAAATCCAAGAATTTTTTTTTTTAAAAAAAAAGTTGAAATCGTTTAGTTTGATGATATATGAAGCTTTCGTACAGTGAATTTCCCTGGTCTCTAACCTTCTAGTAACATATGTCAATCTCATTGTTGAACCATAGCTAATTTTTACACCCAACATTCACTAGATTTCTTTCGATTCTTAATTGTTTTTGGTCACTACTACATATGCAAGAGATGATTGGCTTAGTTTCTTTTGACAACGGAGCCCTTCCTCTTTGTACTTGACTACTCAGCTATGCTCACTTGCCTCCCAATTAAGAATGTCAGGTTTTCAAAATGATTTGGCTGAGGTCTAAGTGCAGTTTCACTTTGAACGGGGGATGATTGTGAAGGGAAGGAACATGATGCCAGGGTGGGGAATTGGGAGGTGTCCAATACTTACGACGCCACTCTCTATGTGATTGAAACGGCAAGAAGGAAACAAGCAAAGCCAGCACAGTTTCGAGAGTGATAATTAGAAGTAGATTTTTATAGCTTACCAGCATATCCCATCCTTAATTAGATTGGAGTCATAGTAGTATGGATTTTTAGGATTGTAGAGGATCTTATATATTTCATGATAGTTTTCGCTCAAGATGTCCCGTAAGGTCTTTTTGCTGTCAGGTAACGATAGTTTTTGACTTTATATTTTTTATGATGTTCACCATGATTCCGTCTTGGTGTTTAATGTTGAAGATTTTGATGTTTTGAGATCCATTATTGACCAATTGGCTGTTAATTTTACTTTCGTGAGATGATATGTTGGTGCTCCGTGCATGGTACTTTTTGTAGCAGAGGATTGCAACTTAGATGAGAAAGCTAAGAACTTATATTTCTCCCGCTTATCGGAAGTTAGCCACATCACTCATTTCATTTGTGCTCATTACCACAAGTTTACGGGAAAAAATGTACAATATGCAATATTTACAGAAAAAGAAAAACCAAGTTGTGTGAACATTTCAAGATTTTCTAACTTTACTTACAATGAAAGACTAAGAAATAGAAATGGACAAACATCAATTTTCAAATGAAAGGGCAATTCCAAATAGTTGAAAAAATTAGTATTGGAAAGAAAAAGTTGTTGTGATCTTCCGTGAATAGATTGATTTACCTCTCATAATTTTATAGAAACTTTGTTAATTGCGTTGCTATTATTCTCTATGGCCTTTCTATTATTGTCTATTACTTTTGTTAATTTATACAACACCACTACCACCACCACCTCCCAGAGTGGGTCCCGCTTTGCGAGGTCTGGGGAGATCCAGATATAGGCAGCCTTACCTCTACCGGCATCTCTGCCCGTAGAGAGGCTGATTCCACGAGACCCACAAAAATAAGGTTTTTGTGCAAACTCTTTTGTTAATTTATCTATTTACAAAATAGTTTTATCCTATCTATCATTCTATTAAGTTCGTCTCTATCAACAACTTATATTCCTTATGCATACAACAATATTCAATCATTTATCAACAAAGGGATATAAATGTTGTTAGTTATATTTTCCCTGAAAATGTATTTACATCTTCCAAAATAGTTAATTTTAACTTGTTTGTAGGTCAATTGCTGTACAAAATATATATCACTTAATTGAATTAGTTTCTATATTATTCAAGTGGTTATTTTCTCTTCTTTTAAAGTTTTCAAAGGTCTATACTATCAACAACCGTGCATAGCACGGGTCTGCACTAGTTACTTCAAATTTAAATAATGGTGTAGTAAAGATAGTATTCTTCCCCAAGTGTACCCTTCCCTTTGATAATATTTTTTTTAAAAAAAAATGCTGCAAATGGAGTACATTTATTAGATTTGTTTGTTATTACATAAATCATCACAAGAATATTGATCATGGAACCCCTAAATCCAACTATCAAGAAATGAACATATCAGCCTGATTCTGTGATCTTAAGTGTGGACAGAAAGATAAGGAGAGATTTACATGTGATAATAAATTTTGTTGAAGATAAAACTAGAGGTTTAAGTGTAAATACAGCAAAGTACATAACAGAATGAACGACTTAGCTCTGATAGTCAATTCCAGGTTCCATAACAGGAGAAGGTCCTACATCCCACCTTGTCAGCACTTCTGCCACTCCATACACATCTCTTATTATCTGCCACAAGTTACAGAGGAACGCAAAAGCTAAGTGCACTCCATATCAATTGAACAAGGTTATCAAGAATCAAAATTAACAAAATCCAATGGCTAGATGATGAAGTTATATTCTTATGCAGAAATCATAACATGCCCCAAAGAAGCAATGGAAAGCACAAAAGAATCCCCTCCCTCCTTGAATAAAACCAAACCTGAAATTATTGAGGGAAACACGAACTCGGACACGAGCCAAACCAATTTCGATTCAAAGTCGATAGGATTTGACCGCTTAGCATAAAAACAAGTTATTTTTCAATTTGAGTATAATGTAAGCTATTTAAAAGCTTACACGAAATGAACCCTTTTGCTATGGATCAACGTGAAAGCGAATGACCCATTTCCAATATGTATTCCTGTAACCATGAGACACAAGGCCCCCTAGAGGGTTTCATCGCCAATCAAAGCAAACCACACACAAAAAGAAGGGCGCAACGAGCAAACAATGGAAAGCACCATTTCAGCTCACGCTGCCGGCTGACCCTATCCTCGGTATGGCTGTACAATTAAAGTTAGGGAAGTAACAGTGAGCACTCAGCTTGTCGGAATACCAATGTAATTAGGGTGCCCGAAACCTTAATCGCTATCAGAGAAGGAACAAATACGAAGCCAAGACATCAGGAAATCCTGATCATGCATACTCACCATGTTTAGCAGATTTAGTATCCTAAATGGTGATTGCAACTATACAGAACAAGCTGCAAACCTCTCAAAGGCAAATTTATAGGTTGGTTAATCCAAATCCAAATCTATATCCTGAAGGTCCTACCTAAGCGGGGTGTCATGAGGGGAAGATGCAGCCTTATACCCCTGAATTGCACAACCATTAATCCCATACACCCCAACCTTTCATGTCTATATAAGACTTTCTTCTGCTCCTTCCAATTGTACAGGGCTAACTACAATAAAACCCCAGCCAAAACCCACCCTTATGATAAGATTCTCTATTGTGCTATGAAGGAAAGATATCATAACCACAGGGATCAAACATATGGATGAGAGAACAGGACATCAACATATTTCCAAACCAACTTTCGGAACTTACAAGTATCTCTCCATCCAGATATGAGATCATAAACATTCTTTGGAAGGTTCCACCTGAAGGAACAGAAAAACAGTTAAAAATGCAGGCAACCAAATCAAATGAAATGTGTATATTGACACTTTAACTCCATCTTCATAGAGAGTTCACAGATCATGTTCATTTGCACACACGGCCCTCTTATTTCCTTTTAGAAAACACTAACTGGGAAACACTGCTATTGATGACAAGTGTAAGATGAAGGTGCACGTCGTAAGACACAAGTTCCCATAAAATGTAGTCAGTGCAATTCACAACAACAGAGGACCAGGCTGCTAATACAAACAAGCCATAGGAAAACTTGTCCATGCTTTAGCAGCTACCCAAATAGAAGCTATATGTTTCAACTTTTCCCCTTTTTTGGGTATGGACGACAAGGATTCAAGGGTAGGGGTGAAGGGGAAATCTGACCTCATGAACTCGAAGGCGTAGATTTAACAACAATCTCATTGCTCTCTAACCACAAACGCCATATCAGTATGGTCCCAAACTGTAGCTAGGCAAATCCACCCCACCTGACAAAGGTACTACATAATAATGCACATTTGAAAATCAAACGGTTCATACTTCCTTGCCTCTCCCCATCATTGCAAAATCAAACATTTTGTACATAAAGTCGCATGTTCCCCACAATTATGCTCACTGCAATGTACATCATGAAACTTTGAATGAACTTTTTATGCAATTCTCCATATTCTTAATAGCAATGTCATATCAAAAAATTAGATCATGCAGGCAGGTTAATGATACAGCATTGAGAAACTAATAAAATATAAATTAAATAAATAAAATTTAGCGTATTGTAAGAGGCAAGATGATGTTTAAAATGCTTACTGAGCGGAACTCTGATCCCACTAGACATTACATTCCTGAGAGGAAGAGGAAGTTGTTCAATTGTGCCGACAGCTTGCCCGAGAGCACTTCTCAGCTGCTTCGGCACTGCTTCTTCAATGACAGTTGGTGGCTCTAGCAGACCCTCAAAATATTCTTCTCTGATTCTGACTGGCGCCTCAATAGATAACTTGGATGACAAGATCAATCTACTTTCTAGCTGAACAAAAGCACAGTTGAAAAATACTAAGAGCTAAATCCAAAGAGCAGACCCTCTTCAGAGTGTATTCTTAGTAAGTCCCTCAATCTTAACATGATTTTTCAAATTTTCTTTCAATTCAGTTTGCTTCAGCAGTGGGCATTACATATCAATATAAATTTATAAAGCATTCAACAAGGAAGCAAATTCACATAAACAGCCAAATGTAAGACCAAGATAGCCATGTTTTAAGTTGTTGAGGAATAACAAGGTCAAAGCTCAAATTAGGTGCCTCCATGAACCTATGCCTAACCCAAAGTGCGTCTTGAAAATTTGCATTACTGGTTAAGGCAGAACTTCACCATATGAATAGAGGCTTAGCCCATGTTTGGATCAAGGATTTTTGAGTTCATATATGCAAATAGTATCACATATTCCCAAACCTTATGTTTGGCTTTTTTATTTTAAAGCAACCTGGAATCACTTTCCAAACAGAATGACAAAACCCACAAGATATGGGTTTTATTAAACCTCTCCCACCCCTTGGATTTACATAAACCCGTGGTTTTAGGTACGAGTTGTAACTTATATTGAACTCATTCCTAAATTGAACCAAACAAGTACAATTAAGAATAAAAAACTATTCCCATACCGCTTGGAATCATTACCCATTCCATTCCCCTCCAACAAAACTGAAGCAAATGCCCCTTAGTTTGGCTAACTTATTTTATAAACAGAGGTACGGGGTGGAACTATAAAGTGCGATAGAGTTGAGTTGAAAACCAATCATCTTGTATTATTTTAGTCTTTCAAGTCCATAGATCCACCTACATAGTCAGAAAGAGAAGGAAATGGGAAAGCTGTCTCACAATCATCGAACAGAACCTCCTCTTTCCAAGTCACAGGATCCATTCAAGCTACAATTTGAGCTCATAGTAGTCAGATGCAGAAAAACCATTCAGTTGATTCCATTAGCATAGGGATGGATACACTCAAATGATTGAAATATCAAGAGCCAACATTTAGATAAAAGAACAACAGATAACAAGAAGCCATTACCAAGTTTAGTAGTCTCAAATATGCAGTGACTTTTGCATAAGTATCCTTAAATGACACTTCCATTTTTGAAATACGTGCCAATGAGCTGGGAAACCTCCTGGGTTGACAGAAAGGCACCCGCAACTGCATTAGCTTAAACCAATGCACCACTTGCACAATCATAATCAGTCATCACATGGTATTAATAACATCAATATATGACAGATATAGAAGCAAAGCGTCGTACTCCAAAAGGAATTGCGCAGCAGAGGATGCTGGACTGCCAGAGCCAAACCACTCAAAATCCCATCTGCCTTCTAAATAGGGTGACCTGGAACGCTGAAAGAGACAAATAAATCTTTCGCACCTCATACGTGAGAAGCAGACAAGTTGACCTACGTTGTGGGCCGAGGCGTTGGATTTAGACGCTCAAGAACTGTTATACTTTCCATCACATCCATTCGCTGCAAGTCTGTAACGTTTCCCTCAACTAAAGCCTCAAATCCGCCTGCATCCTGTAACTGCACAAACAATGTCAAATGGGCCATCAGGTATCAAAATATTTTCACATATGATAATAATACTCTCTGCATCTCACAATGGCTCCTATTTGATTTTCATGATTGTCAAGAAGAGGTATAGACAATCAGCAAGAGTGGATTATAGGAGCGGAGTTGTGCATCAAATGCATAAAGAAATAGTGGTTAATAAGCACAATCAATCAAGCATACCAAAATAGAAAGGAAGTCCATCATTGTGATAAAATGGGAGCATAATCAAATGAAAATGGACTAGCGGCAACAGTATCAAGATGGAACATGTCAAAAAGAACAAGATAAATGAATTGTTCAATGAATTGAGAAACAATGTGATAAATAAATAATCTGTTAGGACATGCACTACATGGTCTAAAGACAATCTTGTCACCACATGAAGATGGAAATCCCAGCGGGGATAGGATGTGGTAGCTCTTCTGTACCTATTCCACTCCACACTCTAATTTTCCATCTCCAATCAGCTATCATGATTCATGTTCATGTCAACATCCATTTCACATGCAGAGAGAGTGAGAGGGCCCCAAAAAATCCAAAAGAAATCACACTCCTCCCTTGACCACCAAACTTAGAAGATCATATATCTAACTTGAAGTTTGCCACTTATCATCACAAAAAGACGCATAAGCAACCATCAAAGTACGCCATTTATGTTTATGCTTTGGCCGTATACTACACAGCACAAATTTGCAGATATTTTCATTCCCTGATGGATTGAATGCATTTTCAGTGGTGTGATGGAAATCAAGATTGCAAAAGCATGTTGCTTGGTCAAACATATTTTTACAATCAAGTTTCAGAGGGACACCCAGAGTCACTGTCAAAACACAAAACCCAATAACGACCTTTAGTTTTCAACCACAAACAGTCATAAAGTTATCAACTTAACATAGCACTGATGATACAACAGAAGACCAGCGGTGTCATCTGAACAAGATTCACATTTGATGCAAGCTCTTATTGCGTTGGCGATTAATCGAACTTTACTGCTAGCAAGTACGACGAAGGATCTCATGGCTTATGTGTGGATTCCTGAGTCCTGATTGTCTTATTAACTTTTCCAAGAGTTGCTACTTGCTTTCGAATTAATCGGGTCGCAGTTTTCAGCTAATTCCCTATCCTACAACATAAATTGGCATGAGTCCTTTTGCCCCTTTCTCAATTGTGCTCAAAAACATGTAATGCAAACACCTCACAATAATTTCCTTAATGAAATTTATCAAACTACACGCAATGAGGAAACATGAACTAATACCACCACAGATCAACAACATTAACTTTATCGGCAATTCAGACAAATTTGATTATGAGCA